>VNJS01000246.1:0-125929 GCA_008042575.1 Drosophila watanabei
ACCTTCGGCTCGCGGTTTTTGTTTATAAGGATTATGACTTAACTATTTATCTTAACTATGGTATTTACAATGTTAAAGTATTTCGATTATTTATTTACATGTTCAGACATATTTTAGGAAGTGCTTTTTAAGTTGTTATTAAAAATTTGAAATATATATTGCATTTGTAGATTTATAAATTCATTTAAAACTGCTGGAACTCTTTCTTTCTTTGCTAGAAATAGGAAAGCTTTTATTTTAATTAATTTAATATATATTTTTGCTTACAAGAAATATCATTAATTTTGATATTCTGTGAGTTATAATCTGAGTTTGTATTTATAATAGAAATTGTGGAATATATCAAGCATTTGCATCTCTATATAATTATATAAAACCATTAAAACCTTAAATTTCTTAGCCAGAGATGGAAAAGCATTTCTTTTAATCGATTTTTAAAAGCGGTAATTCCATTAAATAACTGGAAAACCTTGGATTTTCTATAAGATTTACTCTGAATTAAAATATAAATGTATGTATATACATATAGTACTTTTGGTTATAGAGTGCTGATCTGCCAGTAAGGACAACAAATAGAGTTTGAATGTAGAATTATACGAATATAATTTAATATATAAATAAAATTTAATATATTTTGCTAGAACATTTGTTGCTGGGGTTTAGTTTCGATTTTGACTCAATTGTTTAAATTAAATAAATGAAAAACAAGTTATAAAAGTCTTCAAAATAATATTTATCATTAGCTTTTTTTATAGTTAATCAAGTTTTATTGATTGTAAAGTTCCAATTTAATAAAACTCCTAAAAAAAAGTCTCCCTAAGTCTATCTAAACTTTTATTATCACTGAAAATTTTAATCTTTAGGCTTTTAATATATAAAGAATATACAATTAAGGCTTTAAATTAATGTACTAATATTTAATTTTAATAAAAATACTGATAATATTTCAATATTATAATTAAAATAATAATTTAATATAATAGTTAGATTTATTGCAATTACAACATAACAATAGATATTCAAGTTGCAAAACCAAAACAGCTAAACTTTTTGCCTCAAATTATAAACGTATAAAGTTGGCATTTAACAAACGCAGTTTATTTTTTAAAGGTATTTATTAGATTTACAGAGTAGATTTATATTAATTACAACATAATAATAGATATTCAAGTTCCAAAGCCAAGAAATACAACTAAACTTGATGCCTCATTTTTCGTTAAACACATAAAATTGGCATTCAATAATCGCAAATTCATTTTTAAAAATATTTCACTTTATGGAATATTTATTATTAGCTCCCTCAAGTGGCATATCCTTGTAAACAGCTCAATTGAAAGGCACTCCTTAATATTATTTTCTATTAATTATGCTAATGAAAATGCTGGGAAATTCATTTGCCATTTGCGGCTAATTGTCGCACCAGCCAGCGGCACGTGCGCCGGCTCAATCAGATTCCGAATCCGGGAGTCAGCTATCTCTCAGATACATCGATTCCCAAACTTCTCAAATTCTTTTTTTGTTCGCTTTTGCCCCGCTTGTTATCTGGCGGAACACGCGACCCATTTCCATTTCTATACCATTTCCATTGCCATTTCCCATTTCCATTTCCATTTTCAGCAAAGAACCCGGGACCGGAGAGAACCCCGTGCTATCCATCTTTATCGGCAGTCGTCGTCTACGTCGTCATCAATGGGCGCGTGTTGCTTATAGAATTACCAACTAATTCGGTATTTATGAGGCTTCGTCGAGTGCATTTTGCGGGTCTAGGAATCGCTTGGGCTTGTGCCTCTGCAGGTTGCGGGTTCGTGGATGTGGATGTGGATGTGGATGGGCTCTCCTGGGGGGCAGCTGAAGCCAGCAAATTGAGATGCTACCACCTACCCCCGGCGGCAGAATTGTTTTTAATCTTCCGTTGCGCCTTTTACCGGCGCGTAAACCCCCCTCCCCAGCCCCCTCGAAGAGCATCCGCTGATGGAATGAAAATACAAATGGGGAAAAATGCGAAAAATGGGCACTGAGAAAGCGCCAATGAAAAGGGAAATGAAAACGAATGAAATTAAATGAAAATGAAAACGAGTTTTACCCAATTTCGCACACAGACACATGTCTCTCATTATTTCCTGCACAAGGATTTTATTTAGATACTGAGATACTTAGATACTGAGATACTTGGATACCTCGCCTCGAAAAATCTGCCAATTATTTTCCGAGATAAGTATCTGTATCACGAGTTGGCAAGGCAGCTTCCCAGATAAGATCTGAATCGGGAACAAAGGGAATGTTATATGGTTATATCATCAAACAGACAAATTTATAAATTTAATTTTTGAGTATATATTTCCATATAAAAATAAACTTAAAACATAATTATTATTAATATAAAACAACAGGTTAAATACTTACATTTATTCAAGATTTCAGATTGCACAAACTTGAATAATTTCAAATGCTATAAAAATAGTTATGAATCCACTTAAACATATAGATTTCAATTTAAAAATACTCTCAATAATAGTTCTTCTAAATATCAAAATCTAAACTATATTTTAACCTTAAAGATATAATTTTGCTTCTCAGAAATTCCTTGGAAATATACTTCTAAGCCACATCAAGGACCTCCAAAACCGCAGGCTTTTTTGTTGTTGTTTGGCCGCCTGTCGGCGGTTGATTTGACTGCAGGACACGTGACCTGTCCTGCTGTCCTTGTGTGTCCTGATCCCATACAAAATCCATTCAATGAAGGAGACTGCAGAGAGACTGCAGAGAGCCTTGACTGGCCCGATCCCGATGCCAATCGAAGCAAAGGACGACGCTGACGAGGCGTTGTCCTGACCGCCCGCCAATGTTTTCATCCTTCACGCTGGGCGGCCGGCCGCTCGGCTGCCTTTTTGCCATCTCATTTTATTTATCAACTTAATTTTTCGGCTTGGCTTCTCAGCTAATTGAAGAGAGAGAGGAAGCAGAGAGAAAGCAGGGTCCTGAGAACCAGCAGGCACTGTCCTGGCAGTGAGAGAAAAATTCTAGTACGTTGTGGAATCAATTTGGATAAATTGCAATACATGTCTTAACTCTTTTTTCAAGTTTAGCTTTTATTTTTTACTGCTTCGCTTGGTTCTAGATTTTTTTAAAGGGAAAAAAGCATTAAAGATTAAAGATATTTTTAAACAGAAAAAAGCATTTAGGATTAAAGACTTTATAACAGAAAAAATAATTACAACTTTGTCTTTAAATAATGCCAAGACTTTCAAAAGAATATTTTTTTGGCTTACAAAAATTATTAAAAGTAAAAAAAGTACATTTACCGCAGGCTTTTGCCAAAACAGCAAGTAAATCAATTAAATTATATTCTTTTTATCTATTTCAAATAAATTTAAATACATTTTCTTTAAACAAAACAAAAGTTAAGAAGACAACTAAATTAAATGAAATACATTAATAAATTATAAGTTTAATATTTATTTATTTGTTACGCTGTTTACTTATTCATATACATTAAATATTATTAATATTTATCTATATTATTTTGAAAATTTTATCCTTTATTTATTTTATTTTATTATTTATATATTTATACGTTAAATATATGTTAAAATTATTCTATATTCTTTTAAATTCATTCTTTTTTTTGCCAGTGCAGTGCCACCCCCTTTAGCTATCGCGCCTGACGGCCTGCACTTGCCCGATAATGTGTGGCGTGTGTGTTTATTTTGATTCTTATCCCGTGACTCCCCCCCTTCCGGCGGAACTCCGGTGAAACTCCAGTAAAAACTCCGGTGAAACCCGGAAAGCGTCCTGCCCCTCAGCAGGTTGAACAAGGACACGGCTTCCGTCTTTGAAGTGTCCAGGGTTCCGGGTTCCGCCGATCGTTGGGCAGAAACTGATGCTAATTAGTCACATTTTCGGAGGGAAATCTTAAATTTGATTAATTGAGTTGGAAACAAAGAGCGGCAGATGGAAAATTTCGCCAATCGATGGACAAGAAGCACAATTAAGCTGCTAATTAATATGCGTCCTAACGTTTCGTTGTTAACGGATCGCGTTGTTAACTGATCGAAGAAGCCTGACAAATTGGCCAACTTCGAGTGAGAACCATAGAAAGGCCAGGAGGAGGGGGAGGAGGTGGAGGAGAAAGGGAATATTTCGAGGCAATGATTAAATGCTGGCCAAGCATTTTTGCAAAAAGAATACAAGCCAAGTCTGAGGAGTATTTATTTACCAATCACAAGTCAGTGTCTAAAGGGCTAAGACAAAGGTGAAGAGTTATTTAAATAAAAAATATATTATTTTAATTTTTTGTAAATAAATAAACAATACGATCGTCATTTTATATATTAATCATAAGACTTTGTTAGATTTCTGTTAAATTGAATTCTTATTTATTTTGTGTTGAGAAAGCTGCAGGAAAGAGGTTTTCAAATATCATATATAATATATTTTAGTTATATTTACCTTTATGACAAAATAATTTTTGAATTTTATTTTTAGC
Source organism: Drosophila watanabei (assembly GCA_008042575.1). Lineage (NCBI taxonomy): Eukaryota > Metazoa > Arthropoda > Insecta > Diptera > Drosophilidae > Drosophila > Drosophila watanabei. The sequence continues at coordinate 4,487 of VNJS01000246.1, forward strand.
TTAAATAACTGAAAATAATTTTATCATCATTTAATTTTGTTAAGAAAACTTTATTTCAAAACCTTTGCAATTTGACTTTGGATCATAAAAATCGATCATAAATTGGATTTATTTCAATTCGGAAAGCTTTTCTATGTGAGTTTTTTATAGGTTAATAAATCAGCACACTAAAGTTAAAATATTAAGAATCACAACAAAATTCAAGACTCCTTATATAATTTTTTACAAAAATTAGTATTAAAATTGCTGTTGGTAATGTTGCTGATCAAGAATATACCAATATGAATTATAGGGTCGAAAATGATTCCTTCACTGCCTGGCAAACTTTTGACTCAAATTCTAATCCTATGAAAGGGTATAAAAATAAGTTAAATACAGGGATAAACAATTTAATTGTTCGAATGATTAAAGCAATTTTTATAAGTAAAAATATAGGTTCTTTTATATATTATATATATATTCTTATATATATTATAAAAAAATAAAAGTTAGGACTGCAAATGTCTGAGGTTCAGACTTTTGAAATTTCCTTAAAAATTGTCTTAAAATAATTTAATATATTGCCTCGAGAACAGTTCTTATTTTTATTAAATATATTTCTCTGTTACCTACAAATATTACCTTAAAAATTATAAGTAAATGCCCAAAAAAATAAAATCTTTCAAATATAAAAAACAAATTCCTTTTCAGATCTCCTCTAAGTATTAATCTGTAACCTGTGAATCTGAATAATAATTCATTAAAGCGCGTTTCTCCGGCTCTTCGTTCGCTTCTCCCCCTGATGGAAGCCCATCGCAGCCCCAAACAATGGGTTAAGCCTAATTTGATTAATTAATATAAGAAATGTGTCTTCAAGAGAGATAGAGGGGAAAAGAAGCAGCAGAAATTCGGTGGCTGCATTCAGACATTATCCCCAAAATATATACACACCTCTATACATAGGGATGTATAGTGTGTTATAAACCGATCGATCGGGGATTTGCTTGGCTTGGAATGTGCTACTTGTGTTGAAAAATGGCCCCGCGACAAAAGATGGGACTCGAGAGGCGACAATATTACACACACACCCGATATGCATAATATACACACACTCAGACTGCGATTTAAGTTGAATTATTTATGCGATTTTATGTTATTTTTACAGCAACAGCAAAAGCAGCCCGAATTTATTATTGTTTTTAAAATACAATATTTAAATGACTCGCCGTTGCCAGGCAATAAATAATGCAGTTCCTCCCCTCCCTCTGCCCCGCGAGAAGCTCATCTGAACTGATCTGACACTGTCATTGCATAAATTTCGGTTTTTTACATTTCCACCATATAAATACACTTACTTGCCAGGCGACAACAAAGGCCGAGAGCGAGGCGAGGCGAGGCGAGGCGAGGCAAGTCCCCGGCCAGCTGACAACAAGAGTTCGTTAAGGGAAGAGGCCACCGAATTAATATATATATATATATATATATCTGTATATATGAATATGAACTCGGACATGGTCAGGGATACTCCTTTAGAGGCATACAAAAACAGACAGAGGTGGGTTCTGGTAAAGGAATTTCAAAACCCAAAAGATACTATAAGAAGTATTTCCATTTGAAGCCTGCAACTCACTGAATAATGTTTTTAAAGAATTTATATAATAATACACCTTATTGTTATCAATACATTTTACTAATTATTTAATTATATATTTGTGAATATTATCAAGTTCTTCTGCTATTTGTATATAAGTATATATTGTTGTATAAGTTAATATCAATATATAAATCAATCGAGTGCATGTATCATTTCAATATAAAACCCATTCTTCACAAAAAAGAGAGTTATTTATATAATAATTTATTTATTTATTAATGTTATAATAAAAGAACAAAGAAAACGGACTTTAGAGAGTCAAAAATTTTATACCCTTACAGTTTCCAATGGGATCATGAAAATCTTTCAAAATTCGGCCAAAAATGCATTAATTTCAATTCGGAAAGCGTTTCTATGCTGGTTTTTAATAAGTTAACAAATCTGCATGCTAAACCTAAGATTTTTAAAATGAAATTTTTTTCATGAATTTTTGAAAAAATTTAATGATGTAACCCCTTATGAAATTTCGAAAATTTTGATAAAATTTTTGTTTGCAGCTGTTATGCTAGATTGACTCCCCTGTTGATGCTGATCAAGAATATATATGATTTATAGGGTCGGAAATGACTCCTTCACTGTTTTACAAGCTTCTAACTGAACTAAATTTGACTAAATTTGGATAATTTCCCTAAACCACAATGTTAAAAATTCAAATATAGTTAGAATCTCTTGGAATATTCATATAAATAATTATATAATAATAATATTAAAATGTAATACATGAAATATTGATATAAACTCTGAAAACCCAACTGTTCTTTCTTAGTACAGCCTTAATAAAAACAAGAAATTCATAATTAATTTTTAAAATAAATAAAAAATTAACTAAACCTAAATCTTATATCATTTATTAAACAAATCATTTGTACCTTTCATTTAAACAAACACAAACACTTTAAATTTAGAACCAAAAACCTTTAAAAACTCTTCCCATTAACAAACTGTTCCCAATGACTGCCTTCCACACACGCAACCGGGAAAAGGCGAATACCATCCACTTGCGTTCCGTCTTTTCCACGGCGTAGTGCCATCTCGCTCGGGCGTAAAAGGCGTTAAATTGTCGCCATTGCGATGTGCGAGCGAGACGAGCGTATGGACATATACCAGCAGCAGATATATATGTATACATATATACCAGAATATACGCTGGTGTGCGTGTGCTTGTGTCTCTTTTTGTTGCATGTGTTTGTTTGCCTTTGCGTTTGTATTGCTTACATTAATGTTTCGGGGGATTCCCCTTACCCGCCCACCGTCCCCCGCCAGCCACTCCACAGTCCCTCTTCTTCCTTTCTGCGCTCTTCGCTCCCCGCCCCCTGGTTCCGCGCTCCTTCCGCCTTTTTTGTGGATCCGAAAAGCCACCGTCAACAACATTTTTCGCCTCTCGCACTTCAAAGTCACAATTCCTCCTTTCCGCCTTCAACGTTTACTTGCCTCCCTCTTCTTCCTTGTGCCCCACCAGAGATTCACCGTTGTTTTTGAGGTTGCATGGGGGAGCATTCTTTCTTTCTTTATTTTTTCTTCTCTCTTTGCCGCTTTGGGGGCGGGGGGTTTGATTTTATGCTCGGCTGTTTTTTTCCCTCTTTTCCAAGCATTTTTCTTACGCTCCGTGATATGTAGTATGCTTTTTTCCTTCTTCATTTGCTGGCAACAAATTTTTCTTTTCATTTGGCGAAACAGGCAACGCCAATCAAGCCACCCCCCGCCCCCTTGTGCGCCGACAGCCGTTCGTTCAACCCCCTTTTTTCGGTACATAAGCTCCCCAATTTCCCCCCCGTGTAGGTAGCCCAAATATTGTACATAAAACTCGGTGCTTTTTCCAATCGGGAAGTAGGGGGGGACAGGACAGGAGAGGGCAGGGTAGGTTTCGGCCGGGTTGAGTTCGCAGCGAGTAGGGGTTGTTGTTGGTGCGAGACCGAGAGTATAACGGCACCAGAGATAACGAACTAACTAACTAACGTTGAAATCAAAATCAAGCAGCCTGAAATGCTGTACAAGGAGAGGGAGGCAGAGAGGGAGAGAAGGAGAGGGAGAGGGAGACAGATACGAAGACACAACGGCGTTGGCAGGAAGGGGTGGGCATAGGGGTAGAGGGGAATCGATGGAAGTGGAACAAAGTAGGGAGGGAATGCCCAAAAGGAGGGATATGTGTATGTATACACACGCACAGTTGCACGGAGAGAAAATTAGCAGCAAAACATTGCACCATAAATCGTATTCTTCTTCGCATTAAGTTCTTCATATTGAATTCTTCATATTGAATTCTTCTTATCGATTTTTTACTTATTGAATTCTTCTCATTGAGTTTTTATTTAATTTTTCTTATCAAATTTTTATTCTCTAATTTATTTTTTTAATTCCAATTAATTAAATTCCTAGAACGCTTCTTTTTAAGGTTTTCTTCTCGAACTCTTCTTCTCGAACTCTTCTTCTCGAACTCTTCTTCTCGAACTCTTCTTCTCGAGCTCTTCTTCTCGAACTCTTCTTCTCGAACTCTTCTTCTCGAACTCTTCTTCTACCGAACTCTTCTTCTCGAAACTCTTCTTCTCGAACTCTTCTTCTCGAACTCTGCTTCTCGAACTCTTCTTCTCGAACTCTTCTTCTCGAAACTCTTCTTCTCGAACTCTTCTTCTCGAAGTCTTCTTCTCGAACACTTCTTCTCGAACCCTTCTTCTCGAACTGTTCTTCTCGAACTCTTCTTCTCGAAACTCTTCTTCTCGAACTCTTCTTCTCGAAACTCTTCTTCTCGAACTCTTCTTCTCGAACTCTTCTTCTCAAATTTATTTCCTACCGTTCTTCTTAAAGAATTCTCTCTCTAAGCTTATATTCATGAGTTCTCTCTCCCTCTCTCTCTCTCTCATAATTTCTTCTCGCATACTCTTTCCTGAAATCTCTTTTTTAAATATCTTCCTAATTACTTTCTTGAAGTCTTTTTTTCTTGATTTATCTTTATTAAACTCATCTCCTCGAATTATATCACTGTAACTTTTCTTATTGAATTCTAATTCTTCAATTTTTCTTATTGAATTGTTATTTTCAGCTTCGTTTTTATATATTTTCCTTGCAAAATTTATTTTCTGAATGTTTTAAAGATTTATTTGCATAAAATTGAAGAGTGTAGAATGTGGGCAGGCGTTGGGGGTTAGAGGTTAAGGGGTAGGAGATATGCATCATGTTTGTAGCTGGGAGGTGTTCCTGATAACTCCCATCAATGTTGGACTATATATATCCCGAAATCCCCCCCCGCACTGATTCCATTTGGCAACAAAATTTTCAGTTGACTTCAAACATTTTCTTGTCGCTTTTATTTTGTGTGTTTGTGTGTCCTGTTTCTGGTCCTGTTCCTGTTCCTGCCGGCCATCAGATTTCACTTTGTTTGTTTTGGATTAATTGAGGGACTAAGGCAATTAGAGTAAAAATTGATGGGTTGATGGTATTTGTTCCAAAAACTGGACAGTTTTTATCCATCAGATGCCAATGGTCATTGCGAGATATTTGGGTTGAAATAAGAGACACTGACAGATATAGAGTAGAAGAGTATTATGGAAGAGAGTCAGGAAGCAACTTTAAATTTAATTAAATAGATTTTTAGTGCGTATTTAAAATACATTTAGTAATTAAACAAAAACTCTCCAAATATATTCGATAAAACCACCTAAGCTCCTCCTTCAAATTAAAGTTCAAACTGAAAACTTAAATACTGGAGAATTACCAACAAAAGTCAAGAGAAGCAGCTGAAAAGCAAACAAGTCCCGAAAAGAAAATAAAATCGAGTGAAAAATGAGCAGATTTACGCTGTTGTTATTATTATTTCGTCTTATTATTATTATTCTGATTATTTCCCTTTGTTTATTGTTTTAATTTCGGGCTGGCTTTGTTGCTGCTCTCTGCTTCTGCTTCTGCTTTCTGCTTCTGCTTTCTGCTTTTTGCTCTCGGGTAATTTGCTGATTAAAACAACACAAGGTGAGAGACACAACTTGTACGTAATACCTGTGTGTGTGTGTGCTGCTACTTTCGAGCATTAAGCATTTTCAGTTTTCAATTCATTTGACTTTTCATTGCAAATGCCAGGGTATTATCCACACGCTTTTAAATTAATTAAATGCAGCAACATCGGGCCACAGATGAGGGGGGGAAGGTGGCCATAAAAACGCTGCTGCACAGACCCAGCCCAATCCCGCTGCCAAGTCCTCGGCGGTAGTCAAGCAGCAACATCATAAATATATATATTTATATATAGCTATCTACATGTATTCCACGGTCCAACCCCCTTTTAATAAGGGCGCAAAGTCAAAATGGAAAATTTTTAAAGCACGGCAAGAAAATGTATAATCATGGATGTACAAGGTATGGTAGAGGATTATAAAGAAAATGTTTCTAATAGCAAGGCATACAACAATATAAATTTAAATAAATAAATTTAAAGGATACTTAAACACTAGAATCTATTATTTCTTAAACTCTGGTTTATTAGGTTGATTATAAAACAAAACAAAAATGAAAGCTAACTTTGGAAAGCCAAAGTTTTTATATCTTTGCAGTTTTATACGAAAAATGAATCATAACTCTGTCAAAAATGCATTAATTTCAATTCAGAAAGCAGTTCTTTGCAAGTTTTTATTAGGTTAAGAAATCAGCAAAGTTAAGTTAAGTTTTTTTTATTAATTCTTGAGAATTTTGACGATTTAACCCCTCATAAAAATTTCGAAAAAATGAATTACAAATTGTTTTCGGATTAACATGGCTAGATCGACTCGGCTGTTGGTGCAGATCAAGAATACATACATATATATACTTTATGGGGTTGGAAATGACTCTTTTAATACGTTGTAAGCTCCTAACTGAAGTTATAATACTCTGCAAGGACATAACAAGGACCTTTAAAGGGACTTTTTAGCAAGCAATTACTTTTTTATAAAAATGAATTAAGAACCTAGTAGTTAGGGATAATTTTTGAACATTTTACCAAATATTTTAACAGAAAGAACTACTATATTAGCTGTGATAATGATAATTTATGTCTCATTTGAATTCACATTCAAAATTTAATCATTTCTTCTATTCTTAAATTGAATTTTGCACAATTGATTAACATTTCAAAAAACAAATATTGCTTTTCTAAAGCCTAGTAAATAATCTAGTTAGCCTTTAAAAAAAAGAATCAAAAGGCTTTATTGCTGTGTAAACAAATGACGATAATGACGTCGATAAATAGGCCTTCGTCGGACTTGAGCCATGGATATGGGTAACCCCCCTTGAACCCTTTGCAAGCAACCCCCCTGGAAGCGGCCATGATCTCTCCCCTCTCCACTCTCTCCCCTCTCCAATCTCCCCTCTCCCTCGATTCGTCCTTATGCTAATTGGCATATGCTCAATTAAGCACTGTGGCAACCAAAGCAACCAAAGCAACCAGCAACCGGAAAGCGGCAACATTACCAGCAGAAACTACAAACAATTGCAGCGGGGGGGGAAAAGCAGAAGTGGCAGGGGGGGAAAAGCAAGAGTTGCAGGGGAAAAAGCACAAATTGCAGTGCCACTTCTGCGGAAAGAACAGCAGAAATAGCTGATGCCAAGGAACGAACCCACTTTCATCGGCAAGGATAAATCCTTGATAAAGTATAAAAAGCATTCTCTGGAATATCAGAATTAAATGGTAACCTTTTTCTGGTGAAGAAGCACAAAAGCAGTTATAGCTAAAATGAATGTATTTATATAATTTTATATTATTTTTATCATAATTGTACTAACTAAATTAATAATTCCAACCAAATTAATAATGACAATACATATGTATAATCGATATAAAAATATTTAAATCCATTTGTTTCTTAAAGAGTAAATAAGATTGCAAGAGTTTATTGGTATAAGAAGAGCTTTAGTTATCTATTTATTGATATATTTAAAGAATAATATATTTTCTAATTACACAATAATTTCTTATACTTTTCTGGCAGCTGTTTAATTTATTTTTAAATAATGTTTGATAATTTATTAACATATAAGTCTTGCAATATGTTATTTTCCATTACAACTTTGGCTTATATGGTTCCTGCTTGAATTTCTGTTAATTTGTCTAACTAGTAATATAGAAATAAATACAAAATACACAACATAAATCGTAAAAACATAAATCGCAATATAATGCACCTTTAACTATTTTATAACATATTTACAACACCTCACTTGTTGTAAAGATTAACTTAAAATCCCCACAAACATCAACTAAGTATTCACCTTTGTATTTGAGTTAAATATATACCATAAATCGTAAATAGATGCGTGTCCTGGCAAAACATTATCCTGTTCGACTAAGAGTTGTTTTTTATTTTTTTTGCCAAGATGTGACTGCAACGCGCATTGTCAATGGGATGAGCGCGCAGGACGAAAGCGGAAAGGACGAAAAAGTCGCCGTGACAACTGCAACTGCAGCCGGAAAATGCTGGAAAAATCAACAAGAGTGAGATTTTCGCAATTGTAATAAAGCGGCGTCGCGTGTTTTAATACCAAAAAGGAGGAGAGAGCAACAAAGGAAAATACTTGCGGGAAACTGGCAACTGCAACGTGCAACGTGCAACAACAACAACAACCTGAGCGTTGGCCACAGAAGCCAGGCTTAATTTCAAAAAGGAGAATAAAATATAATCAAATCTTAAATGCAAACAGTTGGTGGAATATAACATTTATGAGTAAAGAAATGAAATATTAAAAACTAAATATAAAAGGAAACTAAACAACATAAAGGAAACCTTATAATCTAAACTAAATATAAAAGAAAACAATGAGCAACACAAAGGGAACCTTTTAAGGTTATAATCTAAACTAAAATTAAGTTTAAGCAATTCTAATATTGTAATGAGCGATCTTATAATTTTAAATATTATTCAAATAGCTCTCATTAATTTAGAATAATTTTTGGGTTCATAGAAAAATGTATTAGTAACTAAACAAACCAATGAACTATTGTAACACCAAAAGCAACTGTTGTAAGATTAATTTTAAAATAAATTTGCTCAGAACAAGAAAGGCTTCAAAGTTTATGTTCCCTTGAATAAAAATCGATCATAACTCAGTCAAAAATCCATTACTTTAAATTTACTTAATAGTATTATATAATATATATAATATATTAAAATATATTACAATGCATTTAGTACCTTTAACAATTGCTAAAAATATTTATGTAATATTTCAGGAAGCAGTAAAAGGAAATATAAACTGTGAAAACATTTAACAGCTTAGCTACAAGCTTAATTGATTTAATTACAACTAATTACCAGTACTAATAGCTACCGAATAAATATACAAAATGTTAACTTGCTGAAAAAAATAGCTTCGATTTTGCAGCTGCAACACAATTTTAAGAGGCAACAAATGCCAGGAAGGAGTTTTTGCCGGCTGATTAGATCGGGGTAACTAATTCGAGAGCGTGTTTTCATATACCATTTTCCAGCGACTGTTTTCTATTTCCATTTGCTAAGCAGTAGCAGTAATAGCAGCAGCAGCAGCAGCAGCAGCAGCAGCAGCCCCTCGGGGCGAGAGCTTCAAGATTGCGTTGCTAGGTGTTGGCATTAACTCGCAGCATCCGGGGGCACGGGGGAGGGGCAGCATCAGCAGCAGTCATCATTTAGCCATAATCAAAGCAATCACCCGCAACCAGGGGGGCGGGGGGAAGAGGGGGTACTTATCTGCCGGGCCAAGTCAAAATGTTAATGTTGTTAATGTTCCGCTCAGCTCTGAAGTTAGATGCATATGTCAACATTTTTTTCAGGGATTTTATTTATTTAAGCAAATGTGAAAAGCAGGATAATGCCTCAGGCCAGGGGCTGACATTATAATAATAATAATAATAATAATAATGGAGGCTAATTAATGACATTTTACAGGCACTTGCTGCCTGCTAATTGAGTTGTTTGCCAAGCATCTCGTTTGCATTGATTAAACGTGAATGTGATTTGAACAATTATTATTTATTAGTTATTAGAGTCACTTTGTGTGGCAGTTGTTGTTAATCAAGCAGTTTAACAGTATCTTGTTAATTGATATATAAATCGATCTAAGAGAAGAGTTACGAAACAGGAAAAGGTCTTTAGATTGCAAAAAGAGTGCACTTGAAATTGTTAAGTACGAATTCATGCTTCTATAAATACGATTAATAAATACTTATTAGGATCCTAAGTAAGAAGCTAAAACCATTGCTTATATTTATATAAAATCAGCAATATTATTAACTAATAAAATATGTATAATAACTCTGATATAATAAATAACATAACCAAGTGAAATGTTAGGCCTCGCATTCCATTCCCTTATTTTATTCTTATTTTTTATCAAAGCCAATCAACACCCGAGACAAAAGTTTGCCCCTTTTGTTTGGCGTTAGGTGATAGTTCCAATTTCAGAGTGATTCCCTGATCTCCTGATTGCCTGCTGCTCCTGCTCCTGCTCCTGATCCTGCTCCTGCTGCTCCGTTGCAGCCTGAGGTTTCCAAGCTGTCAATCAGGGGATCGGCTTTCAGAGAAGTGCACTCAGGCCCGAGTCGGGACTCATCTGTCCCTCCCTTTTGCCGATATTGTGGCATCCATTGTGTTGATGTTTTGTGTGCTGCCGATGGCGACATGATCGATATATATATATATATATAGGTACATATATATTGTAGGGATCATTTTTGGTTTCATTGTTTTGGCTCATACGTATGTATAGATTTTTTTTAAATAGCAATCTTTGGAGACACTTCTCACTTGGGCGCGATAAGCGATCTGGGATCGGGAATCGGGGATCGGGGATCGGGAATCTATAGCGTACCCGAAATGGAAGTCGCGCGAGTGTCAAAAACCATTTGAGGCCAAAATAGAGCAAACATTTCAATTAGGCAATATCTGGTAATTCAATATCTTTTGCATTTTCCGACCTTTTCTACTTTTTTGAGGTCTTAAAAAATGGCGGAGTTTCGGGGAGTCAACAAATAATTAAAGGGGAGAGTCTTTGTTAATTTATTTAAGAATTTATAAGTAAGTAAGGGGAGGTAAAGAGAGTCTTAGGGGAGTTCTGGTTGTGAAATATTAATATTAAATGCAAGTTAAAGAAATATAACGAGAGTATTTATTAATAATAATCAAATTAGTAGCTAAAGAAATATTACGAAATATTTGTAGAAGTTTTCTTAAACAACTTTAAATACTTTATTAGCTGCAGTTCAAAATTCACACGATTTTATTAAATATTCATTATAAACATGGTTGTATTTGTTGTATATTTAAATTAACGAATCCGAATTAATGAACATTTTCCGCCATTTTTGTTGCCTGCCTCCGCAGGATCCTTAACCGTCGATCCCTCCCACTGAATTCCAGCGGAGGCGGCGGAGGAAACTAAGACTCCAATTAGCCTGGCTCTTCAGCTCGGACCCAGCATTGCTCATTAGTCCAGGAATGGAACTGAATCTCGCGAGGAGGAGGAGGAGAAGATGTAGGAGGCTTGGCAGAAGGTTCCCCCTTCTTCAGGGCCTTCTGGGGTTTCTGCGGGGGTTCTCTGAGGGGCTTGAGAAATAAAGTGAAGCACTTGCTGTGGGCCTTAACACTTGGCATCTGGCCAGGAGAGCCACCAAACAGAGAGAAAATGGTGTTAAATTAACTATTAATTACTAAATAGAATTAAAAGAAATATAAGTATATAAAAATATAGATTTCAAGAGCTTCAAAGATCATATTTAACTATTTTTGTCTAAATTAATTATGAATTAAATTAATTATTAATTACTAAATAGAATTTAAAGAAATATAAGTATCTAAAAATATAGATTTCAAAAGCTTTAAAGAGAGAAATAGTGTTAAAATAGTAATTAATTATTAAATAGAATTTAACGAAATATCAGTATATAAATAATATAGATTTCAAAAGCTTAAAAGATCATTTTTTACTATTTTTGTCTAAATGAATTATGAATTAAATGAATTATTAAATACTAAATAGAATTTAAAGAAATATGAATATAAGAAAATATAGATTTTAAAAGCTTTAAAGAAAGAAAAAGTGTTAAATTAATTATTAAATACTAAATATAATTTAAAGAAATATAAGTAAATAAAAAATAAAGATTTTAAAAGCTTTAAAGATCATATTTTATAATATTTTATAATTGAAACTTTTCCAAACAAGTTCAACTTGAGAAAATCGTTTGTTTTTGTTTAAAATTGATACCAAAAAGTGTGCTAAAAATTGAGTTAATATAATTAATAAATACATAGAATTTATATAAGTAATATTAATAATTAAATTCCCCTTTCAATAGCAGTGCTTCGGAGGACTGAAAGATCTTATAATGTCGCTGTAACTATGCTCCAGGTGGCTAACAGGTGACCGGACGACAGGGGCTGCCTGAGGGGAGAGGGAGAGGGAGAGGGAGGGGGGATGAAAACGTCAACATAAGCAGGCAAGGTATTATTTTTAAGCTCTTCCTTCATTGTCTGCCCGCCCAGACGATGACCAACAACATGGGGGCCACAAAATAATAAGAATAGGAAAGGCGGAAAGGAGGAAAGAAGGAAAAGCGGGAGGAGGGAGAAGAGAGCAAAAGCAAGGGAAATAATAAGAAGAAGATGTTGACGTTGACGTTTGGATCGAACTAAATAAATGTATTTACTTGTACTTTGTGGCTCACAACATAAGCACGAGGCGGAGGAGGAGGGTTCGAAGGAGCCCAGAGGGTGTGGCCATCATCTTGTGCTGTAATTCAAAACCCTCTCTCGGACGGAAGAGAAGAAACTAAAAGAAGTAAATTAAAAGAACACAAATGCCAGCTCTTAAGACATAGGCAACGCAAAAGGGATGGCAAGATGTATACAAAGAGGGAGGGAGAGGAGGCTAAAGACTAAGGGGTTACAGGAGAGCTTCCTTAAGAGAAATTTTATCTGGAGAGAATGTTTATTTAATATATGATATAAAAGCCTTGCAAGCTTACAACTTACAAAAGTTGGGAAAATCTTAAAGCAATTTTAAGACCTTTGCTATTTAATTTAACTTTTTTAATATCTATAAATATTTATTTATATTTGCCTAATAATAAATATAAAAAGCATACAAAAACCATTTTTTGAAATCACTTACTTTGTTATTTATTTATGTTTCTACCTAATTTCTATCAATTTATTCATTCTAACAGTTGCGAATTAAAAACACTTTAGGCTCTCTCTTTTTCTGCTATCGAATGCCAACTGTACCGATAGTCAATGCAATCGAAGTTGGCGGGGCACAAATGAAATGCCAAGAAATATGTCAATGAATTCCGAGTGCCCTGACAACCGAACGATGGAAACCCAAGCCAAAGGGAAAGCCCAGGGACAGGGACAGGGCGAGACAAAGCTACAAAGTCTCCGAGAAAAAGAGAGAGAGAGAGCGAGAGCGCGACTTAGTGTGGTCCAGTCCCCAGATCCAAAGTCTCCATTCCCAAGTCCAAACGAACCTGGCGGCCACTGGCCACAGGGAGCGCTGAATGTTGTTGGATGTTGAACGTGGGACGCCGTCACATTGATGGACTGAAAATGAGCACAGAAGCGGGGTCTCCAAAGGTGGGGTGTGGAGAGAGGTGGGAGCAGGGAGAGGGCTCTTACGGGCCGAGCAGCAGCAGCAACAGCAGCAGCGGCTTAAGCTGGGCCCCCAAGTCTCTTGCGGCAGTTGTCAGGAGTTACATTCACGTTTCTTAAATACTCTGATAAATATTTATATATTATTAATAATTTTTAAAATTTATATTAAGAACTATATTTATATATATTTAAAATTAAGTGCAAGAACCTAGATATAAATTAAATATAACTTAAAATGAGAGAGATGTGCATCTTAGATTAAGCAAATAACTCTCCACACTTAGAAATTTCCATCTCTCTCTCTCTCTCTCTCTTTAGAAATCTCCTCAAGATTTATATTATTTTCTCTTAAGATCCCCTTTGATTCTATTTAAGAGTAAGAGCATTCCAAGTCGCCTAGCTTCTTCCAGTATAAATATATATCTTTTCTTGTTGTTACTCGCATTTTGATGAGGAAAAATGTGTGCTCTAATTGACAGTTTTTAGATTTTAATCTTCGGCCAAACGGGGGGCTCGGGAAGTGAGGCGAGAATCGGACTCCTCGCTAATGCATTTTCAGCGTTTTTGGACGCCCATGCGATGCCGATGGCGATGACGATGGGAGCAGCTTATGGCCACCAACAATGACATGTATGTGATGGGGCTGGGCCTGAGTCTGGAGATATATATACCTATATATATATATTCATATATTCATTCATGCATCGCATATGCTCTTTGTCAATTAAGCAATCAGCAGGAAGTTTGCTGCGCACTTTGCCCTGTCATCCCAGAGTTCCCCCGCTGCATCTCTCTCTCTGCTCTCTGCTCTCTGATCTCTGCTCTCTGCCTGGGCGGGATGTGGAGTCGCCTTCGCCCGGGAGCGCGCTTCATTGCATCAGAAAATCACATCATCCAAAGTCGAGGCAAAGAGTTTTAGGAGACTTTCTTGCTAGATACCCTTGAAAAGTGGGATTTTAAATGGGATTTTTCTTTATTAAAATATAAGGGTTAATTAGGGAAATAATCTTATATTTAAGGGTATAAAAATATATAAGATTATTTTCCTAATTAGAACTTTTTTACATACAGAAAAATTCTAGTTAAAATATTACTATTTATATTATGAAATATAAATATAAGATTATTTTTCTAATTATAATAGGTTTTATATTATTAGTTATAATCCTGCAGCGAAGTGAAAGATGCATTTCCGACCCTGCAAAAAATATATATTCTTGGTCAGCATTAACAGCCGAGTCGATCTAGCTGTTTTTTGACAATACAAAAATTTATTCCAATTTTTGCAACATTTTATAAGAGGTTACATCGTTAAAATTCTCAAAAATTTACAAAAAATCCGAATTTTTAAAATTTAATATGCATTTTTATAAACCCATAAAAATGTTAATAAAAAAGCATTTCAATTTCAAAATTCAAGCATTTTTAGCTGAGTTATGATAGATATTCGTCCGGGGATATAAATATAAATTTCGGCTTCCTGGAGGTAGCTCCCCTTCTTTTTATTTTACAATTTAAAACATACAATATTAATATTTTATATTTTAATCATCATATCATTAAATCTTTATCTCTATCACTTGTAATATCCCTAAGTCCCCGCACTGGGCATCCCTGCTTCTAGGGTACTTCTCTGACCCATCCTCTCTCCCCGTTTTATTTTTTGCGCCCTGACACTTGACGTTTGTCGTTTGTCGGCGGGCGATTTTTTCATCATTTTCACAGCAGTCGCTAAAAAATACGTGGCGGGTTGAAAAGAATGTTGAGCCGCATATTAAATACCACCGCCTGAGCTCAAGTGTCAACAGAGCACTCCGACTTCCAGCACCCAATGGCCAGCTCCCAGCTCCGACTCCGTCTGAGACTTTCGATTCCTGAGCTCTGTTCTGTTCTGTTTCGGTGAGCTCGGATTCCCAGTCCCTGATTTATTTCAAACCGGGGAATGGGCACGGGAACGGGAACGGGAACGGGTTCCGGGCAATAATCGTACCCGGCGAAGACCGCCCGCGGCGTAATTGAATATTTGGAGTGTAAAAACCGCACCCGGGTTTTGTGCAGCAGCGCCCAAAAGGCAGGGCCAGACTATACAAAAAAAAGATATATATATCATTATGTATATAGGGAATTAATCACAGACTCTAATAAAGTCATTTATAACAAGAGTCGGATTTTAAAGATTAACCTTAAAGGCTCATAGCTCCTTATTCCTTGTATATCGATACTTTAGAGCTGAGTTACTATTAATCGAATTACTGTTATTTATCGTTATTCAGTTTACAAAAGAGTAAAATGTAAAAAACAAATGAAAAGTGGCTCAAAAACTAGATAATTAGTTGGTAATATTTTAATATAAAGGAAAGCTTATTTATTAGGCTAAACTAGATGATAAATACTTATCGAATTATATCGATTTTCAAGCGATTTAAAAAATAATTCCAATTTTAAGAGGAAATAAATGGTTGTATCGATTTTGTACATAAGTCTTATTCTTATTCTTACTTTACTTAAACCTTTCTTAAAATTCAATGAAAATATTATTATAATTATGTTAAAAAGATATCGATAACAGTTGATTAAAAAATAGTTACTTTTTTCCATATAATCCAAGAATCAAGAGAAAGGATAAAGTCTTTTAAGGGTAAAAGGGGGTGTGTGTGTGTTTGGTGTAAATAAAATGAATGACTTTTTGCACGCATGTGTGCGAGTGGTGGGCGGTGGGCGGTGGGTGGCAGCAGGTGGATGGGGCTGTGTGGCCACTCGGTTGATTATTGAAAAACACAAGTACAATAAAAATATAATAATAATAATAAGCACAGCGGCATAATGACGGGCTCAATAGCCCGAGTCGAGTCGCACAAAAGGCGGCGACAAAATAATGCACAAAACGGCGGCTCTCGTTGCTCTCGCTCCTGCAAAAGGATATGCGACGGGAAACGGGAGCAAGTGGAGAGTCAAGCAGTCAAGTAGTCGAGCAGCAGTCGAGCAGCAGTCGAGGGGTTCGCCGGCTAGGGATGGGCCCGAAGGGGGTTGAGGTCCTCCTCAAGGGTTGCCAACAACTCATGAATTGCTCATTTAGATTCCAGAGCTGCCACTCGAAGGCAGCGCTCGAGTGCCAAGCGACGGGCTTTGTTCGCTGTCTGAAGAAAGAAATACAGGTCTGAAGGGGTGTGATGAAGCACTGAAATACCCTGTAAAAAGACTAGGATTTAGACGAGAAATACTAGTATTAAATATCCTGGAAAAGTCTTAGGAAATACCCCAGAAAAAGGCTCAAGAACAAAAGCTTCAAATATATTATTTAGTTCTTTGTAATCGCAAGTCCTTAGAGATCTTTCAGTTATTTAAGTGATCATTTTAGAAGCTAAAAAAAACCCCTTATGAAATTAATTGTTAATATAAATTAATATAGAAACAAGGCCTTTTTATATAGATTTCCTTTTCCATTAGACTTAAAAATCTTTCAAACAGAAGCTGTTCTCTGGCTCCTCCTGTGTCTCAACACCTATATACCCCCCACATTGGAATTCTCAACCGGAACCGGAACAGGGTATCGAAAACAAGGACAATTGCGCGCCGTGTCGAGTGGTCGCCGAGCCTCCCGAGTTGGAAAACAATGCCAAACAATTGACAAAGACTGTGCGAGTACGAGTAGCAAGTACAAGCACAAGTACAAGAGGCAGGCACTAGTAGAGGTACTAGTAGAGGTACTAGTAGAGGTCCTAGCACAGGTTCTGGCACAGGTACTAGTCCCCGTGCAGTGGCATAATAATAGGAGCAAGTGCCACCTGTGCTTCCTCTCTCATATATATTTGTCTTTGGCATTTGGCAGCGACTTTTCCTCTCCCTCACTGTCTCTGTTATTTTCTTTGTGCCGCTCCTCGTTTCGGTTTTTCCGCCTGCAGTTTGCCCAAGAGCTTAGGTCCCAGCCCAATTCCAATCCCAATTCCACCCATTATGCCCCCGTACCGCTTTTATCGGTTGGATATAGATAGCGACGCCGGATCTCTGGCGGATTATGGTGGGAAAAGCGGCGGACTGAGGCGGAAAAGCGATTAGGCGGCCGATCAGCTGGATGAGAAAGGAGCTTACCACAGCAGAAGATTACCGAAGGGACTCCGGGGGATTATGATTATATATGTGATCATTGATGGTGTCCTTATAAAAGGGTTTAGAAAAATGATCCCAATAACACTTTGTTACTTGATTAAGTTTGAAGTTTTATAAGGAAACTAATCTGGGGAAAGTGTAGCTTTTTCTATAAACTACAAACTACTTATCATGATCATTAAGTTTATTCTATGATTTTTAAATTTTTCTTAATTCAAAATGGCGATCTTCAGGCCTCTCAGTGCATTGGCCCCGCGGTTACTTTCGTAGCTGAAAAACTGGCGTATCTCCGGAGAGTCCGTCCGGCTAATTGCTCCGACACATTGTCCAAACAATGACGCAGGCGAATTGTGGAGGGAAAAGGCGGCACTTGATTTAATTAGCGGCCTAATGATTGATTTTTACCATCAACCAAAAGCGATCAGTCGCCGATTCAGCCGCTAATTTGATGAAACACACAAAAGAGAGTAAAGAGTAAGAGCAAGAGCAAGTCATGGTCGTAATTGCATAGAATCAGGTGGGAAAATGAATGGGCTCCCGAATATCGATATCATCGCGCACTGACTAATCGAGAATAATTGCTCCATGTTTTTACAAATCAGCGGGTTTTGGGGGGGCAAAAGTTCCGAAAAGCATTTGTCATAGGTATTAAACAACAAAAAGGGGGGGGAAAAAATTAAACAGTAATAAAAACAAGGCTGGAAATTAAGGCTGTCGTTCTTTGAAATGCTGATGGAAGTTTAAATTCTTTAATATTAGGTATATATTTAGGTATTCTTATATTTAGTTAATATCTTATTCAATTAGTTAGAGTACATTTCATATTTTAATTAATCATTTATCATCATATTTAATTAATTCAATTACAAATTAAATACATTTCTAATTCTGTTTAATTTGTACAAAACAAAGTCACACGAACCTTTGTACGTTAAGTAATTGCATTAAACACGAGCCTGGCCACACTGCTGCTAATTTCCTTAGCTTCCTCTATATTTCCGCCTCTCTCTCTCTCTCTCTCCCTCTCTGACTCTCTCTGTGAAAGTTGTAAAATTTAGTTTACTTCTTGAATAACCCTAAACATAAATTTATTTAACTAAAAAACGCATATACATTTTGTTTTCTTTTAAAGCACAACATTAATAGTACTTTCCTGAGTTTAGGGACTGCTTTCAATGCGCACCTGGTCACACTGCTGCTAATTTCCCTAACTTCTTATCCTCTTCCGCCTGTCCCTCTCTCTCTCTCTTTCTCTTCGGAGGTTGTGAAGCTTAGTTTACTTACCTTCTTTTTTAATAAGACTAACAATAGTTTTATTTAACTAAAGCACTCTTCTTATATTTATGCTCCTTTGACTGCTTTCAATATGCGCCTGGTCACACTGCTCTCCCCTACCCCCTCTCCACTTCCATCCCTCTCTCCCCCTGCAAATGGGTTGGGTTATGTCTTTTTGTGTGGATGTAAACACGGGGCCGCCCGAACAATAACTGTTGACAGCTCGTAAATTAATAATTTTGCACGGAGAAGAACAAATAGAGAGCAAGAGGGGGGAGAACGGCAAAGAACTGAGCAGCAGGAAAATCCGGAGCAAGGGAAATGGAAATGGAAATAGTAATAGAAAATGGAAATGGAAATGGCCGAGGGCAGGGGTGCAAATTAGCCGCGTTTCCGCCTCGATCCATCGATCCTACAACACAATGATGACAAATAATGGGCGGCAGCATCAGCAGCAGCAACAAATAAATAGAAAAATCTCACTGCCTGACACTTTGACTTCCTGTGGCCTTTTTCCAATATTTTTTTCTGCTTTTCTGCTTTTCCTTCCCATCCCCCGTTTTCCCTTTTGGTCCTATTGTGAGTGCATTATCCTGTTCGTAGGCAATTGCCATGGGCATATTATATGCATTGGCCTCCCGCTCACAGGACTCGAAAAACTCTCAAAACAGTTTTCAAATCGAAATCAAAACAAATATTTCGCTCTGCCCATCACTTGCCGAGGTTACCTCAAGGATCAGCAGCAGCAGCAGTTTGTTTTGAAAGATGCCGACAAAGGACAAGGGAGTCCTTGGATTCCTACCGATTCTCTTCACTCTACTTTTCACCTTTTTGCCAATTGTCCAATTGCCGAAACTGTGCAAATCGATCCTTGATGAAGTAGCCACAGTGGGCGGCATCTTTGTCGGAATTCTCTTAAATGGAGCATGCAAATTGGTGGGTTTTGGGTTGGAAAATATAATGATTCCGGAACCTATAACATTATATTTGCTCTATATATATTTCTTTATTTATTAAATTATATTAATACGTTATTAAGTGAGATCTAGTCTATTGATTTTAGCCATAAATTATGGCTAATCAAAATATGAGCAGAGATTGTTTCAGTACTTCCTAAATTCGTACTCTTTTCAATTACATTTATTACTTTAACTATCTTAATTGTATTATTATTTTATTATTGTTTTAATTCCACTAAAAGACTGTTTCTAAATGTATTCATTTCTTTAACAACAGCTACTTGCTTATCTTAAAATTAAACTCTAACTTAATCTCTAAACAATATGCAATTAATAATTTCATAAATAAAATTTCCAAAGGGAAAATTCCCTACAAAAAGCTGCCACCGAGAAGCATGACTTTGCGGCTTTCTTCAATTTGTGCGGATGACATATGGGAATTGGCCCGAGGGAATGACAATCCATAAAAAAAACTGGAGAATCGGAGATCGGAAGCCCGGAGAATGACAATAAATATATATATGTGCCAGATCACCATCGAAATGTCCAAAACTGAATCGAGCTAATTTGTTGCAATGAAGCTTACTGGATCTCAATCTTAAGAAAAAGAGAAGAAAAATACATAGAGGGAGCACAGAAAAAGTCTGTAAGAAATAGATGTTATTCATGGATAATAACTTACACTAATAAAAAGGTTGTTTAAATATTTTCTTAACATTTTGAGATAGAATTTTTCTCAAGAAAGATACATTTTTAAGGCTAGAAATACCTCGAGACTCTTGAGATTTAAATCTTTTTATTATTAAAAACCCTTGAAAATATTTTCCTAACATTTTTTTAATTTCTGATATTTTTAGATACAATTTTTTCCCAGAAAGATACATTTTCAGGACTAGAAACACCTCGAAACTCCTAAGATTTTAACCTTTTTATAATTAAAAACCCTTAAAAATGTATCTCTATTTTTTTCCTGTGCACGGGAAACGGAATTGAAGCCGACAGCTATTTATGATCCAACGATCGACAGGTTAGTCCCCTACCCCCCGCTCCACCCCCACAAAAAAGAGAGACACCGGGAAATGGATTCGAATGAAAGGAAAAAAGAGGGAAAACCAAAGCAAATCGCAGCAGCGTGGGCAGAGGAAAAGTGAAAAGTGTGGGAATTACGTGTTCGTGGAAATCAAAGTCCGGAAAAGATCTGAGTCCCAAACCGAACAAAAGTCCCATTGTGGCAAAGGAAGTTGCCCCGAGTGTGTGTGTGTGTGTGTGTGTGTGATCTTGCTTTAGTTTTCCTTTTTTTTCCACATTTTTCCTGACAGCTATAGGAAATAGTGATTCGATGTTGGTCTCATTTATAGAAAGATACCTGTGGGAGAGGCTTTGCTTAAGAAAAGGGAAAGAGATGTGGCTAGATTGACTAGACTGGTGCTGTGACGAATAAAAAAAGCAGAGAGATTAATATTTTAGTAAAATTAATATTATTTAATATTTATTTAATATTATTTAATATTTATTTTACATGTTTTTATGTTCTAAATCAATTGAGTGAGTTTCTGCAGAATTCAGTTAGTATTATATCCTTTTTCCTTAAAGGCATTTAACTAACAAATTGACAAGGCTCTACCTGTCACCTTTCTTCCAGGTTGTCGCAACTACTTACCCCTCCTTCTCCTCCTTATCCTCCATCTCCTGGCTTTTCATTTCCTTGTCCTTTTTCTCGGCTGTTACAATTTTAATGCGTGTCTGCTGCGTCAAACGGCATAATAAAGCAAAGGCAAGGATGTGGGAAGGAGTAGGAGGAGGAGTAGGAGTGGGAGGACGAAAAGGACTTGCAGGAGAGCCAAAAGAATGGTCGAAACTAAATGCATGCATGCGTGCGTCCTTTATATTGAAATAAAATAGCATAAAAATGGGCAACTAATGAATTTTCTCGGCGATTCCTGCGGGAATCGACCTTCGGTCCACTTCACTTCTGTTCCGTTTCGACGTTCCTCACATCCCACTTCCCCCGTTCCCTGTTCCTTTTTTTTAGCCTACACTTGGAGAAACTCCAAGTAAATAAGAGTAAAGGGGAAATAATAGGGAGAATGTGATGAAAGTTCTGAAAGCTTAAATATTTTCTTTAAAAGTTGCATTGAGATTATAGAAATCGATTATAAATAAGGCAAAAAATTATTAATTTCAATTCGGAAAGCTTTTCTATGCTTTTTTTAGGTTAACAAATGCGAATATTAAATTAAAAATTTGTAAATTAAAACATTTTTAATACAAATATATTTAATTTCAAACCAAAAACTATGAAAAATCATGAAAAACATTCGAAAGATAACTATTTCCATAGCATTATCATCTTGGCAGTACCCAATTTTTTTTACTGTGCATCTAGAGCAGACGCTCGGGGAAGCCACAAAACACACACTGAGCGAAAGAAAGAGAGCGGGGGGGTCAGGGGGACGACGGAACAGAGGTATTCACGTTAATCGCCAAAACCCGAACCCCAAGAACAAGAGCGGCAGCGGCAGGCGGCAGGCGGCACATCCAAACCCCCCGCCCACACGCGGCGCCCAGCAGGCCAACAAAAGGAAACTCAAACCGCAACACTCGACCAGCCCGCACCACCCACCACCCACAGCTCACCGCCCACCGACACCGAGCGCCACCCCGCCTCCCTCCCCTGGCAAAAGCCATTCAACCAAATGTTGTATAAATGTAATTCAATACTTTTTCAATCTTGTTGCCAGTTACTTTTTCCGCTCACTGTTACAAGGCACTTACAGAAAATAATAATAAGTTAAATAATAAGAAAATAAATGTGTGTTTAAAAATATTTAAAAATAAATAAAATAAATAAATAAAAAATAAAAATATTTATTGTGAAGAGAATTAGAGATTTGAATATATTTGTTAACTTTTAATGAAGTTTTCAAATATGTTTTTGTTTTCAAATATATTTGAATTATATTTCTACTATGAATATTTAAAGTTTTAATAGTTTTCTTAAATTTATTATTTATTTTTTGGTATTTATTATTTATTTTTATTTATTTATTTAATATTTTTTATCATAGAAAGTAATACAATTAGGTTACTATTAAGAAAATCTACGATTCTCTTTCATTTAAAATACTCACATCCTATTATGTACTTAAAATGTAAAAAGGAACTTTTTTTCAAAGTAAGTTATGTTCAGAATAATTAGAATTAATTATAAAATCATTACTAATAAAAAAGTGGTGATATTCCTTAAAAATAAATGTAAATATCTGCTTTAACTTTATTTATACTATTTAAACTACAATTTAAAATTACAGCTTACCTTACTTTTTCTCTTAAATATTACTTTAAAATTTCTATAAAATATTTACCCATATTTCCAATTTTTTAATTACTTGCTGGTATCCTAATTTTCTCTCAGTGCCAGCCAGAACAAGTAAGCAGCAGAGAAAGAATGAATGAAAGAAAAAAGAGACGTAGGGGGAAAATGTTACTCGAATAGGTACTACAAATTGGAAACACATTTTACCCTCCAATTACTTAAACACAATACAAACTGCGATTGATGGTTCTCGTTGTCGCGTTCTCGTCATGAAAATGTAAACAATTCTGCAGGGCGAGAGGGGGTGGGAGTGGGAGTGAGAGGATAAGGGTAAGGGTAAGCGGAGATTTTATTGTCAGTTTTTCGTGTCCGTGTTTAAGAGTTGAAAATGGGTCAGATTTTCCATTAGCCATTAGAGTTGTAAAAGTAATTTAATATTTGTTTAAAACTATTAAGGGAATAGGCAGAGATCGGGAGTTATTAACTACTTTATATATGTAACTACTATATATATTATTAGCTTGATATTTATGGTATCTATTTGGAATTTCCATGATGATTCAGTTTTAATCTATATACTTTTTTAATGCCTTAGTTTCAAGCTACTGATTGTCACTGCTTTTTGTCAAGGTATATCCCACATTGGGGGACCTTTTCTACTTATATATAGTATGTGGGCATAGCTTGGTTCCATATACACATCAGTCTGTCAGTCTGTCAGTCTGTCAGTCTGTCAGTTTGTCAGTTTGTCAGTCTGTCAATCTGTCCACCGAAGCGTCAGTCAGTCAGTCACGCACGCTTCACGCCAACAGGTCTCTAATTTCAACTCTCTCGCCTGTCTGCGCTTTCTTTTTACTTTCTACACCTTGAAAAAATCTAAAAAATTCTACCTTGAAAAATAATTTAATAATAAAAATAATTTTCGTAAAAAAATAAACCATAAAAGCGGTTCCTCCTGATTTTCCCCCTCCTGTAAGCGCTAATAGATTTCCTATTAGCGGGCAATGTTTGGGTTGGTATGGTATGGGGGGTGAGCTGGTGAGGAGGGAGGAGAAGGGAGTAGGGCAGACCGCACCCGTTCACACGCATGACCGGGCTTTCCATTTTACGCCCCGTCTCATCCGGGAAGTTCGGGGTTACGGGCCCGAAAGGTCCCAGCGGAATCGATGCGGCATTATTGTTATTATCATCATTATTAAAGGAGTCGATGTGGCGATGGCAGCAAATCCCAGCAACTACCGACTCCTCAATGCGAATAATATGCCACATGTCCGGCCCACTTCATCACCCCCTGTCCCCTGGTAGTATCTTGTATCTATACAAAGGCCACAAGCGGCGACCGCAGCGGGAATTTGTATCTGTCAGTGCGCTCTCTTTGCATCCGTATCTGCTTTCGCGCACATGTCAGCATTAGCTACAAGATTTGCAGCGAAAGTTAAATGGGTTAAAAAGGATCGAGTATGTTTGTTTATTTAAGTATTTTTGTATCGTTTTCTATAATTTAAATGACATAAAAATTGCATTCTTGACATGACCTACCTTCAAGCGCTTGCTTAGCTTCCTGTCTGTTTATATGCGAAATTTAAGCTAAAAGTTAAAATAAACATTAAAACTAGTAAAAAATCATCTTTAAAATATTTGTAAATAATAATAATTATAAGTTATCTTCTTTACAATTATTATTTCACGTTAAAAACTAGACTAGAGACTTTCTCTGCCGCTTAATTATGCTCCTCGTTTATGTAATAAAAACAAGAAAGACTTAAAATGGAACCTAAAAAGGACTCTCTTTAGTTACTTCCTAATTGAGGGCGTAGTTGTCACTACTAAATCCCCTCCCCCCCTTTGCGTGTCTGTCTATTGAATCAAATTGTAATTAAATGAATGTATATTCCATTCCGCACAGCGAACCGGGAGCCGGAGGCAGCTTCTCGGTTTATTTCCCGGGTCACCATGTCAACCGATTCGGGCAACGGGGGGGGCGGGCCCCGGCTGTGTGTGCAAAGGGGTGTGGCACTCTTCTTGTTGTTGTTGTGGCCGCAAGCGTTTCTCTCACTAATCCGGGATTAGTAAAAATGACACATTAACTAAGTAAACAATCATCACAGGTCCTCCGATATTTTCTGCGCCGGTTCTGGATCAAAAGGTTGCCATAATGACGAGTTCAATCAGCCTGAAAGCTTGCTTAGTTTTGAAGCTATAGAATATCATTCTGGCAGGACAAATCGGGGGAGAAGGTAATATCAAACTTTTAAGGTATAAATTTTAATATATACTAACAAGTGCACCCCTCAGGTACATATATACCATTCCATGAAAATCGATCATAACTCGATTAAAAATGCATTCATTTCAATTCGGAAATCTTTTCTTTGCTAGTTTTTATTGTGTTAAGAAACAAGTTTAAAACTTAACAAATTAAATTTCTTTGGGATTTTTTGAAAATTCTAACGATGTAACTCATTATAAAATTTTGAAAAAATTGATTTAATTCTTTGCTTTCCAAACTTCTGACTTAAATAAGAATATGCTGAAAGAGTAAAAATCTGCAAGCAAAAATTCCCGAGTTTCGAACCAGATGAAGATCTTGGTAGTGAAAAAAGCGCAGACTCCAACCATCATTCAAGGCAGAAACTTGTTATTTTTAATTTAAATTTAAATTAGGCCGCATGTTTATATATTTTATTGTTTCTCTTGTTGTTGTACAAATGGTTGTTGCTGTAAAAGAATTGTTGTAGTTGTTGTAGGCAAAAACAAGACTACAATCTCGTAATTTTCGGTACAAATTTGTCAATTTCTGGATTTCAGGAGATTTATTATAAACTGTTAAACAAATTCCTTAGTTTTGAACCTTCTAAAGATCGTAGTAGGGAAGTTAGCGCAGACTCCAACCACCTTAGATGGCTGGATCTTGTTATTTTACATTTAAATTCAAATTTGTCCTTTTAAATAATATATTTTATTGATTATCTTGTTGTTGTTAAAATTGTTGTTGTTGTAGAAGAATTGTGAAGTTGTTGTAGGCAAAAACAAGACTTCAGTCTCATAATTTTAAGTACAAATTTGTCAATTTCTGGATTTTTGCATCGGGAGAACAAAAACAGCAGCACAGCGATGGATATCTATTATAAACTGTTATAAAAAAAACCCGAGATAGATCTATTATAAACTATTATGAAAATCCTCCGAGTTTCGAACCTACCGAAGATCTTGTCCTGGAAGTAAGCTAGATTCAAACCACTGTTCTTGGCGGTAAAGTGATTTCACGATGCAAATACTTGTACCCTGCTTAGAAAATATCGATATATCGATATTTTGCTCAACTTCTTGCAGTCCAGCCCTAGCGGAAACCCAATAAAAACATAGGTGGAATTGCGGCGATTTTTATATTTTATGCAAAAATGGGGGACCAACAGCAGCAGCAACTGATCCTGGCCACCGGCGGCTACGATCACACGATCAAGGTGTGGCAGGCGCACACCGGCAACTGCATCAAGACGATGCGCTTCGTGGAGACCTCTGTAAGTGGACCTCAATCTTGACATATTGCAATAAGTAAATGCTTATTATATGTTTTATTCCGGTTGCAGCAAGTGAACGCCTTGGACAGGACACCGGACAAGACCCGGCTGGCGGCGTGCGGCTACCAGTGCATCCGGCTGTATGATTTGGAATCGAACTGCACGGCGCCGGTGATCAACTTCGACGGCGTGCAGAAGAACGTGACGCGGCTGGGCTTCCAGGAGGACGGCAACTGGATGTTCACGGCCGGCGAGGACCATCACGTCCGGATCTGGGACATGATCTCGGCCCCGCCGCACTGCTCCCGCGTGTTCGACTGCGAGGCGCCGGTGAACGCCGCCTGCTTGCACCCGAACCAGGTGGAAATCGGGATGGGATCGCAGAACGGCAGCGTCTTTCTGTGGGACGTCAAGTCCGAGAAGCACGAGCGGATCGTGCCCGAGGTGGACGCCTCCATCCAGGACGTGGCCATCTCGCCGGACGGCCGCTTCCTGGCCGCGGCCAACAACAAGGGCAACTGCTACATCTGGTCCCTGACCAGCAGTCCCGACCAGAAGATGAGCACGCTGCGGCCGACGAAGAAGATCGAGGCGCACAAGCGCTACATCCTGCGCTGCAAGTTCAGCCCCGACTCGCAGCTGCTGCTCACCACCTCGGGCGATGGCACGGTCTGCATCTGGATGACGGACGACTTCTCCAAGTGGCGGGAGCTGTGCATCAAGAACTATTGGGTGTGGGACGCGGCCTTCAGTGCCGATTCCAAGTGGCTCTTCACCGCCTCCTCGGATGGCGTGGCGCGTCTGTGGAAGCTGCAGACGAAGGACGCGATCAGGGACTACACCGGCCACACGAAGGCCATCACTGCCCTGTCCTTCAAGGACGAGATCGTTGGTAAATAGTAGCTCTAAGTGGTAAGTTGGCAGTAGCAATAGTACGTTGGCTATAGACTTGGTTAGCTTTGTGACCGCGTCACACCAAAGGCATCATTTGGCCACTTTTTTGGGGGAAGTTGTGCAGCATTTAGCGATCCAGAACTGAAGCATCCGCTCAACACACGACGCCATCGGTTGGAAACGGTGTGACCACTACCTCTGGAAATTAGCGCTTGGCTTTTGTAGCGACTTTTTAATAATTTATAGATATATATAAACCTTTGATACATAATTATTACACATTATATTAATAGATATTAAGACTAAATCGTGTGTGCAAAGTTTACAGTTTGAATAAAAACGAAGCATTAAAACAAACCAAGGAATCGTCGTCGTAAAATAATGGGATTTGGGAAAGATACAAATTGACTTGTCTTTTGGTTGCTGCGGACGGGACTCAATCGGCGTAGGCGATGCCCAGGGCCACCACGGACTCCTTGATGGGATCGGGATCGTCGCCCAGCTTGTAGCCCACGATGCAGGTGACGTCGACGGCCTTGCCCGTGGGATTGAGCAGCAGCATCACCTGGTTAATGGGCGTGGCCGGTCGGAATGGCTTGTGGGGGGCCATCTCGCTGCTCGTGGGCGGCAGCAGGCGCACCTTGCAGGGCTGCAAGGATATTTAATTAGTTCCTAAGCTCCTGGATCGATTAATAACTCACCTTTTTCACGCTCGCCTCGAACTGGAAATCGCGCACGGGCTGGCGGGACTTGTTCTGGGCCGATATCACAATCACGGAGACCCGATGGCCGGGCCGATCGCTGGTGAAGTTCAAGCTGAGCTGCATGTCATCGTCGTCCAGCACGACACGCTGCTCCCCGGTGGCCTGGATGTTGTCCAGCTCCACGTGAATCTCGCTGAGCGGCTTGGCCACCACCAGATCTTCTTTCTGTGGTGATGCTTTCTCCACCTTGATCACAGTCTCGCTTTCAAGCAAAGGAACATCATCAACAACCGAGTCGCTAGTCGGAGCTGGCTTCTTTTCCTCTGATTCCGATGGCACCTTCACGTGCATCTTGTCTCTGGCCAGATCGTTGAGGGTTATCTTTTCGGGATCCCGCTTGAAGCTGGTCATCCGCTCCTGAGCGGGCAGTATCTGCTGGAAGAGCTCCTCGCTGAGCATGTCGATCTGGGGCATCTTCCTGGCGGCAGTAGTTGCTGGCTTCTGGCCAGAGTCGCTCCCGCTGCCGTTGGGCAAACCCTCCACGGTGCTGGGAGTGAGGACCTGAGGCTCCAGCAGTGTGCTCGCATTCTGGAACGGCGACTGACTCAGCTTGGCCTCACTCTCGGCCAAAGCGCTGCTGAAGATGTCGTTGAGGTCGGCCAGCGGAGTGCCCATTGCCGTGGATGTGGAATTACTGCTGGCGCGCACAGGTGATGTAACAGTGGCCGAATCCTTGGTTGTAACTGTGGCTGATGCTCCTCCGCTGCCGCTGCTTCCACTGTTGATTAGCAAGTCGCCAAGGAGTTCGTTCAGGAGGAGGGCATTGCTGGAGCTGGAGCTGGCGGCTGTTGTCGCCGTGGCAGTGCCAGTGGATGCAGTCACGGGTAAGCTCGGAGCGGAGCTCTTCGTGGGCGAGGGCACCAGCTGCTTGTAGCGCTGCATGGTGGCCAGCAGGGCCTCGTTGGCGTCCAGGGTGTCGGCTAAGGAGAACAAGAGCAAGATACAAGAAGCGGGCATAAAGTACAGTGAGAGCTCGAGACGCACCTACTAGCTGGGCATCGGAGTTGTCCAGCAGCTGCGGCAGGTGCTGGAAGATGGGCTTGTGCTTCTTGCAGCTCCTGTATAGCTCGTGCAGCGTCTCGCTGACGTCCTGGTTGGAGGGGTCGTAGGTGTCGAGCATCTGGTTGAGCAGCTGCATCGTCTCCTGCACCTCGCCGAGCACGAGGCGGTGCTGGGCGAGCAGGTCGTTGCGGCGCGCCTCCTGCGCCATGCGGTACTGCAGCAGCAGGTTGGCCCGCTTGAAGTTCTCCGGATTGTTGCTCCTGATCAGCTTGGCGAACATCGCCTCGTCGATGGTGCCCAGGACGCTCTCGCGCTTGGCCACCGCCGCCTCCGTGGTCCCGTGCTCGATGTCGCCCTCCTTGCGCAGCATGTCGTACGCGTCGCGGATCTTCTGGCGCTGCGGAAACTCGGTCGTCCAGAGCAGCAGGCACTCCATGATCCGCTGCTTTACCTCGTGCGGCGTCTCCGCCCCCTTATACTTCTTCGAAACGAGGCGGATGAGTTCGTTCAGGAAGCGAAACTTGGCGGCCTCGTCCTGGAACTCGTCGCCGCACTGCGTCATGCACTCTTCTAAGAGCTGTAAGTGAAAATTTAAGGGGGATATTAGTATATTTATATATTATTTGTATATTATTTGAGACGGGTTCGGTTTTGGTAAGGTTTATCCTTAATGTGTACAAGTTTTGAGTGAGTTTTACAGATCCTTTCTTATGGGTTTTTAGGTTATTATAGCTTTATAGGCTGAAGAAGGCATTTCCAATGTCAAAAAGTATATATTTGTTGGATCAGAAACATCAAACGAGCCAAATCTAACTCGATCTTAGAGTTAAAACTATCCAATTTCATAAAATATTATAAAGAACGTTACTTTTTCCTATAGTTTGTTTAGAAATACAAGTTTACACATATATTTGAGGTAATTAAAACCTGTAGATCACTGACTTTCAGCTTTCTTAATCGTTTTTTCAAGGAGAAAAGGAGAAAAGTATCGAGAAAGGAATTTCCCTCTCATATTCGATATTATTTTAGCTGTTTCTTTTTTTTTCTGTCGCTAGAGGCATTAAATTTGATAGAATATTATAAAGAATGTTACTTTTTCTTATAGAAATTAAAGTTTACACATATATTTAAGGTAATTAAAACCTGTAGATCACTGACTTTCGGCTTCCTCAATTGTTTATTTAAGAATAAAAGAAGAAAAGTATCGAGAGAGAAATTCCCTCTCATATTCAATATTATTTTAGCTGTTTTCCTTTTCTCTTTTTCCCTTTTTTTTCTGTCGCTGGAATGGGCCTCCAGCCTGGCCGCAATACAGGCCCATGTTACGACCACAGAGACAGTGATAACGGCTGCGAATCCAACGCAGCCACACAAGTGCGTGTGTGCACATGCATGGGCTTTGCATGTGTGCTCGTGCCTTTACCCCCTTTACCACCAACACCCACTCAGGTGGTTAGTGGTAGTGGTGTGGAAATAGGGGGCGAAAGGGGGCTAGAAAAACCCACCCAACTCACCGAAATGGCCCGGGTGGCTTCGGTTACGTTGGCCGATCGCACCTTGGCCACAATCATCTCCTGCGCCTTGTGCACCAGCTGGCCGTTGCTGCGGACCACAATGCAGAACATTTGCACGCCCAGCTCGTCAACTCTTTCCTTTGCCGGATTCGTTGCTCTATCTGCAGAAGGGGAAGAAGAAGAGGAAACAGCGCCAGCCGAGCCGTGTTAGCGGTTTGTTGCTCCTGGCAATCCCCGGGGTTGTACGCACCCAGCATCTCCTCCATTATGCTCTCGTCGGTCGTCATTGTTTTATGCTGCGGCACAATTACTAACTGGGGGAAATACAATATTTGCGGTGATTTTGAACAACAGTCATGTTGTTGTTGCCTTTGACAGCCTACTGGAGATGGTTGCTCTATTTACCGATATATCGATATCTTGTTTTGCGTTTTTCTTATCGAAAAGTTATGGGAGCCTAGTTGTGGCAGGTTAAGTCTACTTAAACGATATATATCGCATTTCAAAATCCATAAAATACAAAAATAAACATTATTTAATTTTAAATACAGCAGGCAAATGAATGACTTTTTGTACTGTTTAACATATAAAATGTAATTTATATACATATATGCTGGTATGTAAATTCAACAGTTTGGTATTTTCAGCTTTTGTTGGTCTTTCCGTTGTGTTTTGGCGAGAAGTCGAAAGGGTAGTAGTTCGCCCTCAGCAATTTGTGCAACTTTACAAAAACAAATTCATTGAAATTTGGCGCCAAAAGCATTAAAACGTCGCAATTACGAGTTTGCAATAAATAAGTGTTCATTTTGAGATGCACATAAGATTCCTGGAACACCCAGAAGACTGTATTTACATTCGTATATTAGATTTTAATGAAGGTTCCCCTCATTCTCCGCAAAAATATAAAACTATTTCATTTCATGTTACTATATATACATTGTTTCGAGCTTATTTATTGATTCAGGAAAGGCAACAAGTTCAAGTCCTATTTTGCCCCATTGTCACCTTCGTCCTCGGGCTCCGCCGCAATATCTTTCATTAGGTAATACTGAAGGGGATTCTGCCAGAGTTCGTCCCGAATGGCCAAGGCGATCTCGTCGTTTATGATGTCGGTGTCATCCGAGAACCAGTCGAAGAAGGACTTGTACTCGGAGTGGCGCTTCTTGTTGCTGCGGGTGGGCTTCGTGAGGACCTGCTTGAGCAGGTTCTTGCCCTCCCTCCAGATGATGGGGGTGCTGTTGGACATGCTGTGGAAGAAGAACTCCTTGGTCAGCTCCTTGTTCTCAAAGTAGGCGTTCTCGTCGAAGTGAAAGATGATGCGGAAGCCGGACTTGATGTCGTCGGCCTCCTCGACCACCAGTTTGCTTAGCGAGTGCAGGCAGTCCTCCTCCTCGGGGTCCAGGACACAGGATATCTTTGGGTGGTTCATGATGGCGGTCATCCAGAAGTTGGCGACCCGCTTGATGAACTCGCTGCGCTTCTCGTAGAAGGGCTGGCGCAGCTTGTTGTACTTCGACTCCACCTGGAGGATCTCCTTGGAGGCCTTCACGTTTATTTCGTCTGCCTCGACCTGGCAGTCGGCAACCTGCTCCAGCAGCTCTTCGTCAAAGTCTTCCTCGGCCGGGGTGCGTTCCGGCTTGGTCTTGGGCACGTCCGCCATGCTGTTCGCTTACTTTACGGAATATTTTTGCAAACAACAAAAATCAAGCGAATCAGACTGTCGGCGTCCCGGCTGTTAGAGCAGAGAGATATTAGGGATGAGACCGCCGCCGGCGGCCCACCGATAACCGGCTGTCTACAAAAAATACTTAAATACCGTTCTTATCATCCAAATATACCAAAACAAACGTATTATTTCAAATAACTATTTTTATGCAAGTTTTATATTATATTCGCGCAAACACTTCTGGCAGCGTCGGTTTGAAAACACTGTCGTTGTGGAAACTCAGCCATTAATACATAATTTATCGAACGTATTTTAGATTAGTAGCGTGTGACCAGCTATACTTAGCGGTAAGAAATTGGATTTTGTGGAAAACGGCCACATTATTGCATCCCTCTGAAAAGTGACACTGTGTGAAAAAAGAAACGAAGTTTTTTCGTACATTTCCGCTGCCTAGCATCTGGAAAACAGCTCAAAATGCATTTAAAAAGGCCGTGCAAGTAGAGGGCCGCTGTTCTACTCGTCCAAATAACAGACACTAACGCCCCCGCGCCGCCGTCGCCGTCGTCGAGTGTCAACAGCTGCGCTGGCTGGCCGCAGTCAAAATGTCGGACATTAAGTAAGTGTCCGTGGGGGAAAAGTGCGAAATATACGCAGTGCGGGCGGTGGGGCCTAGGTGATCCTGCAGCCGCCGTGCTGCGATCGCTGGCCGATGCCCACGCCGAGTGTGCGGTGGGTGGTGGTGGTGTGTGCCCGCCGTGGTGGAGTACGAGTGCGTTCATGTGTATAACATTTTCGAGGTGTTTGCCCTAGTGTGCGTGTGTGTGGGTGTGAGTGATTGCCCCCGGGGCGAGTGTGTGTGCGTGCGAGCGCGGTGCATTGCGCCTGTGTGCGTGCGCTCGTTCGTTTTTCAATGGAATTTCGAATTGAAAATTTCGCAGGGAAGAGAATCTCACCTTGGCTTCCTTTTGCTCTCTCTCTCCCCGCTCTTCCCTCTCCCGCAGCGATGACCTGCTCAACTACGAGCTGGGGGACGACATCGACGACCAGACCCTGCTCGGCGCCGACGAGGACGAGTTGCTACTCTCGGACGAAGGTGAGTACCGAGCTCTCTGATCCCGAATCCGAACTCGAACCCGATCTCGAACCCGACTCTCTGCTTTCAGAGCTCGAAAAGGATGTCACCAACGAGGTGAAGCAGCAGATGCGCGCCGAGGCCGAGGAGTGGGCCCAGGAGCAGATACGCCAGCACGAACGCAAGCACAAGGAGCAGCTGCAGGCTGGTCGCGAGGCAGTAGGAGCTTCACCTTCAGCTGCAGCTGCAGCTCCTTCAGCAGCACCATCAACGGAAGCCGCAGCTCCCGCGGACCCAGAACCCTACACTCCAGCCCCGGCCTCTGCCCCGGCTGCAGCCTCTGCTCCCGCCTACACTCCCGCTCCCACAGCCGCCAGCAGCAATCCGCCCAGCTCCGAGAAAGCTCCAGCTGCTGCTGTGGTGGCCACCACGGAGGAGAAGACAGCGGAGCAGCCAGTGACAGTTAATCCCAGCACTAGCGACTCTGAGCTCCAGCCGCCGCCGCGAGCTGAGGAAGCCCCAACAGAGCATAAGCAAGAGGAAGAGGCGGCTGCGCCGAAGGCAAACAATGGCGGCGAGGAGACGGCTGCCCAGGGGGAGTCGTCGGGCCTGTCCTCGCTGCTGGCCTCCTCGCAGGAGAGCCTGCCCAGCGTTAGCTCCGCCTCGGCGGTCTCCGAGCTGCCCGATCCGCGCGAGGACGAGGAGGAGCGCGAGGAGCGCACCAACTACAAGACGGCCAGCGAGCGGGCCGACAGCAACATGCGGCACCAGCAGGAGCACAGCCACATGCCGCCCTACCAGCAGCACCAGCAGCAGCGGCGACACCACGGTCACTCAGGTGGGTAACGAAGCTACTTGGATCATCAGATCAGATCGTGACACTCATATATTATCCTTTCAAATTACAGACAAGCAGCGCGGTAGCGGCGGCGGAGGCGGACGCTACATGCAGAACCAGAACCAGATGGGTAAACCGCCGCGCGGGATCGGGACACGGCACCATCTGCTGCGCAATCCCTCGCCCATGTTCGGTGTCCAGCAGCAGCAGCAGCAGCAGCGCATGGGCATGGCTGGGATGCAGCCGCCGCCGCAGCGATACGGCATGCCGGGTAATGCTCCACAGCAGCAGCAACAGCAGCGCCTGACTCTGATGAGCACGCCGCCAGTGGGTGGCGCTGCTCCTACCGCCTGTCTGCTTCCCCTGTCCCTGCCCGGCTCCCAGCTCACCCTGTCCTCCCTGCTGCCCCCGGCCCATCCCGCACATGCATCGCATCAACAGCAGACACTGAACAAGCCAACATTCATTCCCATTCCAGGCCAGTACCCTCCAACTCAGCCACCCAACCAGTCACCACAACAGGCACCGACCAACACACCACAGCCACACAGCGCTCCCGCCTCTCCCCTCCACAATCCCTCGCATTCGCACATGATGCACCACAGTCACGGTCACGGCCACAACCCGAACGGAGGCGGGCCGCCACACCTGCTGCCGCATCCGCACGAGCAGGTGCGGGTCGGCCTCCTGCAGCCGCCGCCGATGGGCTATGCTCCCAATCCCGGCGGTGGCGGTGGCGGCGGCGGCTATCGCAATGGAGCGCTATTGGGTCCGGGACCAGGACCAGGACCGGGGCCGCTCCAGCTTCAGCCGTCGCAGTCGGGCATGCGACCGCCCCTGTACCGCAACGCACCGCCCTACGGCTACGACCAGGGTCATCCGCCGCAGCAGCATCCGCCGCAGTTCATGCGTCCGCACAACGGCTGGCGGCCGCAGGGCGACACGGCGCGCATGCCGCGGCCTCCGCTGCAGACCCTGCCGCCGCACATGATGCCCGGCGCCCCGCCCAACTACGCCAATGGGATGGGAATGCGGGGTCCGCCGCCCCCGCAGCAGCAGCAGCCGCAGCCGTCGCAACAGCCGCCACTGCCTCCGCTGCAGCAGCAGCAGCAGCCGCCGGGGCATCCGTCGCAGCAGCAGCAGCAAGTTGGCGGCAATCCAGGACAGCAGCCGCCGCCGCCGAACGGGCCTCCGCTGCCGCTGCAGCAGCAGCAGCAGAGCGCCTCGGCGGTGCCGCGCGTCAGCAAGGTGCTCATCAATCCGAATTTCAAGGGGGGCGTCGAGGCGGCCACCAACAAGTTCATCAAGGAGACGCACTTCATGCCGGCCATCAACAGCGAGGCGGAGCTGCTCCGCCAGCAGGAGGAGTTCATCAACAAGAACCGGCAGTACTTCGAGAAGCGCCGAATGGAGCGCTCGCCTCCGCCGGCCGGCTCGGGCTCTGGCTCTGGCGCCGCCTCCGGCCAGGCGGGCGAACGGCGGCGGGGCACACGCAGTCGCAGCCGTTCCCGCGGACGCAGCTACTCGCCGGTGAAGCGCACGGAAAGGGACAGGGAACGCGAGCGAGAGCGTGACCGGGAGAGGGAGCGGGAGCGTGACCGCGAACGTGATCGCGAGCGATATGGCGGCGCCACCGGAAGGACTGCAGGAAGCCGAGGATTCCGGCGGGCATCCAGCCGCGACAGGGACGAGAATCGTGGTGGCGGCGGCACAAGCACAGGTCAAGGAGCAAGCGGCGGTGCAGCCTCCGCCGGTGCTGCTCCGGCCAAGCGACGTCGCAGCGGCTCCCCCGGCTCTGCCGCCGGCAACCGGAATCCATTCTCCGGCGAGCCGCGCGGCCGCACCTCGGACACGGGCAGCCGTAATGCGGTAAGTGAGAGAGAGAGAGTGAGTCCTAGACTTGATTTTAACGAGAAAATATGGCTTGCAGCCGAGCGATGAGGACGAGGAGACGCGCAACTACCGCCTGGAGATCGAGAAGCAGAAGCAGCTGCGCGAGAAGATCATGCGGGACAAGGAACTGAAGCGTAGGCGCGCAGCCGAGGAGAAGCTCCACGAGGTGAGTC
The DNA here is from genome assembly GCA_008042575.1 of Drosophila watanabei. Taxonomy (NCBI): domain Eukaryota; kingdom Metazoa; phylum Arthropoda; class Insecta; order Diptera; family Drosophilidae; genus Drosophila; species Drosophila watanabei. Next base: position 40,696 of record VNJS01000246.1, read on the forward strand.
GGATTTTCTGATCTTCTTAAGCTTTTGTCTTTGTTGTAGAAGTAATACTCTGGCAGTGTGCTCCTTAGGGAAGTGTATCTATCGAAAGAAAGTCAACAAAAATATTGTGTTTAAAATCTTATTTAAAGTATTGTTTTATTGTAAACTTTTTGTTAAATTATATTCACTTTAATGTTGCAAAGTATCGATTTATCGTTAAAGTACCTATAAAAATATCTTTTTCCCGGCAAACCTTGCTATTTATCGAACTTGTCTCTAAAGAATTAACCAAAAGCACCTTAAAATTGGCCATGGACTTGCCCAAACTCCTGCCAGGGTATTAAGTCCTTCGGCAACCGAAGCTAGAGCTATGTTTTGTTTATTAGTCATTTGTTAGTTTGTAAAGTAAGTTTAGGGAGACGTGAAAAAAAGAGCAAACACAAAAACGAAATATAAATTTATAGGAAAAACGCGCCGAGCAGCACAATTCGCCAGCCGAGGGTGACCAGGAGTCAGCAGCAGCAGCCGCCGCCGGACAGGGATCAGCAGCAGCGCCAGCAGCAGCAGCATCAGCGCTGCGTCACGAGCGCAAGGTCATCTCCCTGAAGCGTCGCGATGACCAGGAGACGGGCAACAGTGGTCGCAACAGACAGACGGCGTCGCAGGCGCAGCAGCAGCAGCAGCAGCCGGCGACCCGTAAGCAAGTAACGGCGGCGAAGATAGCGCCAGAAGCCAAACGGAGTATAACGGAGCACCTGGCTCCCTCCTCCAAGCAGCAGCATCACCATCACCATCATCAGCAGCAGCACCAGCAGCAGCAGCAGCCAGCGAGAGCAGTCACGGCAACTGCTTCGGCCGGAGGAGGAGGCGGAGGAGCTGGAGGTGTGGCTGTAACTGTGACGGCGACAGCGGCTGGTGGCACTCCGCCGAAGCCGAGGGACATGCTGCGCCTGGGCACGCCCAGCGACGACGAGGTGGAGCTGGACTACGATGATGATGACCTGCTGCTGGACGAGGAGGATCGTCTGCTGGCCACGCCATCGCCGCCGCCGCAGAAGGCCAGCAGCAAGCGATCGGCCACGCCGGAGCTCTTAGTGGTGAAGCGCAACCACAAGGTGGTGCGCGGCGGCACCTCGGCGGCGTCGGCGGCCAGCTTTGGGTCTGGCCAGAGGCGGGTGGTGCTGAAGCCCACCAGCAATGGGAGCGGCGACCAGCAGCAGTCCTCGCACGGCGGCAGGCAGCGGGAGCGAAGGCAGCGGGAGCAGGAGCATGGACAGCCGAGGAAGAGCAGCGGCGGAGGCAGCAGTTCGGGAGGAGGCATCTTCGACAGGCTGGAGAAGCGTCAGGCATCGTCTGGAGGCGGAGGAGGAGGAGGAGGAGGCGGGAGCAGCCACAAGCAGCGCTCCAAGGCGCCCGCCCGCATCGTACTCAAGCACGATTGATAGGACAGCAGGAGGAGGAGCAGAAGGAAGAAGGGTAGCTTAAAGTGTGAATCATGAACTATATAGCATATAGAATTTTTTTTGTAACGGATTAGAGAATCGCATAGTCTATCTCCTCCATCTGTTGAGTGGAAAGTTGAAGGAACCGTAGCGTTAAGGCATAAAGTGTAGCATTGTAAACATTACGTCTATATACACACACACATCTATCTATATATCTATAAACAATTGATCATCTTAGCTGGTGAGTACTCTATGGCGACACACACACTATATAATAATATCCATTCTGGCTAGTAATTGTACAAAGATATATCCTATCAATGACTAAAACGTGCTTCGTTTTCTTAGCCACAGATTGTATTTAAACCTAGACTTAAGTGGGATGCTTAAAGCTTGACCTGGACACACAGACACACAACCAACCGTAGCAGCAAACAAGAGTGCAAATATCTGCATGTATAATATAATATAAATTATGATAATAATACGACTAATGGTAGCAATAAACTCTATAGACTTGCATCGATTGTATAATACTTCAATTTAGCTAATAAGCATATATAGCGCCACAAGTTGAGACTCTCCTTGTGGCATTTTTCATTATGATTACGATTAAAAGTGACCCAAATATTATGTATTTTTTTAAACTGTGACCCGTTTATTGTTCTTCTTTATTTTACAAATAATAATTACATTTACCACAACAAAATGTTTGCTTTAACACGAAGAATATATACTTGTGGCATAGATATATAATGTGCACACACAGAACGCAATACCATAAAGGCCTGAACGAAAGCATAGAGTAAACGGAAACGATGACGACGGTACCAATATTATAGGGATATGCCCAAAGGAACACACACTAGACACACACAAAATCAGGGCCAGATCAGACACAAATGAACCAAGTAATTGTACATACATAGGAACACATTATAACATAAACGTAAAGCCCATAAATGTATGCCCAACTACAGCCATAACTCACTCTCACTCTAGACTAAGAGATTGTTTATTATAACCATTTTTACCCAAGTCCTCGAAAGGAGTGGTGTCGCGAGTGAAACCAACTAGTGATAAGCTCAGTAATATGTTAACGAGTCAAAATTATAATATTATTAGTAATCTAATTAGACAAAGAACTAAGAAGGGATGACACTGTGCGCTCTATCTAATTCTAAACGAATCCCAAGCAAGTCCATACACCAGAGAGCTTGTCCTTGATAAATTCTAACATTGTAACACATAACACAGCATATTATATGATATATATTACACAAGATTGTGAAGCAGAGGTCCTGCAACAACCTACACGCCTATTTGTAAGCTGTGCAACTTGTGGTAGGTCGCAAACTAAAGTTAGCTTAAGGAGAACATGAAATGGAAGCGCATAAACAGTCGTATTCGTATACTTTAGTAATCGTAATGCTACACACAATATGATAATATTTAATGATAATAATACTACATATATGGACTAATAAAAACAATTCGATTACATGCATAGCTACGAGCATGGAACGGCATAACTGTACAACAACCATTCTGTAGTTATTCCAAGTGATTCTAGCCCCTTAAGAACTACCTAAGACATACATAGTATCTGCGTTCGAGCTGATGCCGAACGAACGAACACAAGTAGTGGAAATAGCGAAACGAATAACGATTCCAATCAGCAAATCCGAGTCTGTGATTATTTTTATATTATTCTTATTATTATGCATAAACTATATACACATACATATATATGTATAACGACAACATTATGCTCAATTCCCCTGACATACTATACTTTGTTTACACATCATACATACCTCCCGCCTCTTCCCTTATTTTTTGTACACCTCGAAGATCGAGTCCTAGAATTAAGCGCTAGATAAACCTACTACTTCACACACTCCATCCCAGAGGGATCGTGTGATATAGCACGAAGCTCTGTAAAGTTATCGTGTGGGTGAAATTGAGATGGAGATGGGAGATGGAGTGTGTGGATTAATGTTTAAGTTGCCCGATTATTATTTTACCGCACATCATACTTTCCCCGGCTTCATTTTCCGTTTCAATCTATATATACATATATGTATCTGTATAGTTAAGAGCAAACAACTAGCAGAAATGCAAGACAACACACAAAAACACACACAATTCGATGTTAGTTATATGTACGTATGTATTGTATACCTAGAAGATACTCTATGTGTGCACGATCCTACCTATACTCGTATATATTTATTATAATTTTAAGCATTTCGAACCGAACACACGCCCAGAGTTCCGTTTGGTTTCGTTTCCTAGCCCTAGACCAATTGTTTGATTATTTTGTTATAGTTTGTAACTACTTCATTTTACCCTCGGACCCCGACCTATCGATCCCGAACCATCACTAAAAGTGTCAACAGGAAGTTCCCTTTCGATAACTAACGCAACTGTACCCAAAATACCATTCTCTCTCTCTGTCTCTTACTCGCCCAATATCATTCCTTCTCCCTCTTCTTGGCGCTCTACTGCTGCACTAGCTCCGTCTCCGTCTAGCACGTGCATCGCAGAGCAGGGTGGCGCATCATCCAACTTACCTCTTAATTGTTATCGAATATATTTATATATAAACATAAAGCCTAAACCTAATTTTCTTTCAGCTTAAATTCTTTGTACAAATCGAAAGAAAAAAAGTTACAAAACAAGAAAAAAATGAAAAGAGAAAAAACCCGAAGAAAACGTACAAAATAATCAAAAAGAAACGAAAAGAATGAGAAAATGAGATGAAAATTACAAAAAATATAGTTAGATTAGGGGCGAGGTGGCGAGGTGAGGTGAGGTGCCATTTCACACGAGGGAAGCTCCGCCGCGGGCAGCTCGCTAAAGAACTTTTGAAGAAGACTAAATAAACTGATATATATATACACGAGTGCACGATATATATGGCGACACAGTCCCGTATATACGTGTATATGTATATTTTTTACAGCATTCAAATCGAAACTGTCTTTATTTCTTAATGGGGGGAGGGAGGGAGTGACTGATGAACTTGACATTGTCTCCGACGATTTATGCCCCGTGCCCCACGCTGCAGCCTCAAATTTATGGATATGTCATGCACCTGAGCCTCTTTTTGAATTACTCATTGTTTGGACTTCAAATGGGAACACTGGAACTGCAACCTAATCGTTAGACGCATCGGGAGAGAGTCCAATCAATACCAGGAGATGAGTCATTCCATCGATTCGATCTATCTTTGCTGAGGATATGCTATCCTTACGTTCTTTTGCCCGGCCTATTCCTGACGAACCCATCCTTGGATTTATAGCTATAACTACAGCTATAACTCAAAGTTTGTTCTTTGTCACTAAATTATTAGTTCTATATTTACTGTTCTGTGTTCTTAATATAAAGTCAAAATACTTCACTAAATGGAAAACTATCTTTGGTATCTTTAAATCGTTATTGTTATTCGAAATTATAAAATTATTAGATTAAGATCAGCATTGTAAATTTAAAATGATAAATATTTAATATTTGTGAGGTTTTTTAACACTTTTGATGATGTAACGCAGTGAAGGAAGCATTTGCAACCCTATAAACACATATACATACACATTCTTCATCAGCATCAACAAACGAATCGATCTAGCCATGTTTGGATCTTTTTTTGATCAATTTCATAAGGTTTTACATCGTCAAAATTTTCCAAAAGTCACAAAGAAGTATCCGTTTTTTTTTAATTTTAAATTTGTAATGTAGATTTGTTAACTAAATAAAAAGTAACATAGACAAGCTTTCCGTATTGAATTTAACGAATTTTTGGCCGAGTTAGGATAGATTTTCATGTAAGGTTATATCAATTTTGGCTTCCTGAAATAAGTTTCCTTTCTTGTTTATAAATAAATCTAAGCTTTTAACTTTTAATTTATAATATAGTCAAAATTGCATACATTTTAATCTCAGAAAACATTATTTTAAAGTCTGGTTTCTAGATTTTAATCTTAATAAATTATTTTATAAATTATTTTAAAGTCTAGATCCTTTGTGGTTTGTTCTTACCTGTTCCAAGATGAACCCCTCTGTAAGCTTAACTCAAAGGCCTAGTGCCAGGGCCAAAGACCGAGCCAGAGCCCGCCCAGTTGTACTGTGTGTGTGTGTGGTATGTGGTGTGATGTGGTGTGGTGCCATCTAAGCCGGGGATGGGATTTGACTTTGGGGGCTCGCACAATGCACATGGATAATCGTGCGAAGTATTCTTGGTCTCAGCGCGGCTTCGCCGGGCTGATATGCCGATGGTAATGTGCAATTATGCAAAGTGCAAGTTCAACGGAAAAGGCCATGGTTTCGTTTCGTTTTGTATTCATTGTCTCCCTGGGACTGTCCTCATCGCGGTAATCATCATTTGCTGCTTCATTTGCTGGCTGTGTAACCTGGCTTGCGGTTTTTCGTTTCATTTAGTTCGCTTTCAAGTCTCCAGCCGAAGCTGGAGCTGGAGCTACGTAGAGTCGTCCGCCCCGTTGTTCAATTATAATTAAATCGGTTTGTAAATATAATTGGTGGGCGTGCGACTGTCATGAATGATGCAAGATTGTTGTTGTTGTTACTGCCAGAGCGTGATTTGGTTTTGCAAATTAGAACAACGAATGATGGCAACGCCCCAAGATGAATCGGAGTCATTCCGCTTCCCTTCAAAAGAACAGAGAGAAAAATGTATTTATATCTTACAGATAGTTTCTGAATCACTAAAAGAATTATGCTTAATTTTTAACATATACCCAATATCACGCATACGCCCCGTTAGCTGCCTCTTCATTCGCCTTGAAAGCAAACGTAGAGCTGCACTTACCTAGAGATTCACGGGCTGCCCGTAAGTAATGGGCTTTTAGGCCTCGGCATTAAAGAATCATTGTCTCTCGGTGGGCCGAAAAAACTCCCAGGCCACCGCCGAGGCACAGCCATGGCCAAGTCAAGTCATCGCTACCGTTTGCGTTGCCTCAGCGCGGATCCCAACTCAGTTAACACTTTTCACATGCCCTGCCCGAACACAATGTGGCCCCACTCATATATATGAGGTGTACTCATATGGGGGGAACACCACCGATCGATGGCAAAAACAACAAAATAAGCAGTTCAAGTCTATATAGCATCGACAGCTATATATATTTTGACATCAACCTACGGATGACTATTGCCACACGTACTCAGAGATACGATATTTGCAACTGCAACTGGATTTGCTGACTCTTAAAACTTTAAAAGTTGTGCTTTGTACACTAATTTTGTAACTTTAATTAATTTAATATTCTATATTATTCCATTTGTCTAAATTCTAATTTTATTAAATAAATATATCCCAAAATATAAGGTTTTAAATGGTTTATAATATATTTTATTGTATTAAATAAACTTTCCTAAACTAAAGCGAATTTAAGCATCCCTTTCCTGCTCTTAATAATTATACAAATTTAAGAAGAAAGTTGTGTTTCTACACTAATTTTATAGTTATAATTAATTTAATTTGTTATTCTATTTGTCTAAATCCTAATTTTATTAAATAAATACATCCCAAAATATAAGGTTTTAAATGGTTTATAATATATTTTAATCTATGAAATAAACTTCCCTGAACTAAATCAAATTTAAGCATCTCTTCCCTCCTCTTAATAATTCTACAAATTTAAGAAAAATAAAGTTGTGCTTCGTACACTAGTTATATAACTTTAATAAATTAATTTATTGCTCTATTTTGAATATTAAACTATTGGGAATATTATAATATTCTCCTTAATAAATATATCCCAAAACATAAGCTTTTAAATGGTTAATTATATATTTTAAGCTATTAAATAAACCTTCCTTAAACTAAATCAAATTTAAGCACCTCTTTCATGCTCTTAATAATTATACAAATTTAAGATTAAAGAACTCTTTGCACCTAGAACCTTTTGGCAAGTGTATGCTATATTTTTTTTCGGGGTCCGTTATGTCTCTGGAAATGTGTCAACCGTGGTGAGTGGGTGAGTGGTTGCTTGGATTGCAGAATCCACTCTCTAAGTGGAGGCACCACCGGCACCACCTACCCCCTTAAACAGGCCAAACTTTCAGACAGTTGGCGCCATTGTTGTGGCCCGAAAATCAAAGAGATCCGCTTGGATTTGGATTTCTCTAAGGCTAGGAAAGTGAAAACCCGGCCGAAACCCGAACCTTGTGACTCACGTACGGCTACTTAGCCTCAATATTTATCTAACTGAATCGGTGAACTGGCCGGGACGCGCTGCACTTGGCTATTTGGCGTTTTATGTTGGCCAATTAGCCGCCTCAGGGTCAAGTTAATGATTCAATTAGCATTTGTCATCATTGTTATTGTTATTGTTTCCACTCTGTGCTGCTGCCTGCGGTCTATAATTGATCCCCCAGATCGTGGGAATATTGATAATGATGTGTGACGACCACCAGAGCGACCACACCTCCCCACCTTAGTACCGATTGTATATAATCTTAAATAGATTAATTGAGGGTTCGAAGTGGGTTCTATAACTTATAATAAAAATTAAGAATTAAGTTTGGTTTAATAAAGGGTTTCGAGAGAAGTTTACATATTTAGTAATAATATAATAAATTATATAATGAAATTTTAAAAGGTATTTTATTAGAGGTATTTAACTATTATATTTAACATCAGTTTATGGATTGTATGGGATATACATATAGATATCAATCAATATCTGTGATATTTGAGGTCTTTAAAATAAGGGTTCAAGTGTTCCAAAGTTAACGTAACTATGAATCTTTTATCTGTTTGTTTCTTATCAGAGTTTATATCTGAGATATTCAAATGTTATTCTGTAAACAGAAATCTTTTACTTATTTTTTTATATATTTTATATATATAACTGATAGGGTGATAGAGATATAGTATTTCTAGCTACATCATCATATTGTTATTTAGTTGTAAGTCTTTATACCTAGTAAACAATAAGAGTACAATTAGTTCATGCGACTTTAATTTAACTCACAATACTTTGAATTCCGGGTATTTAATTGTCTTACAGATTAGTACAGATTTTTTAGCCATAGCAATATTGTAATAAGATATTAATAATGATGAAACTTAATTTAATTCAACCTCTAACTATCTTTAACTTCATTTGATTCAATCTCTAACTATCTTTAACTGAAATTATCATTAACAAAAAAGGAAGCAATCTTTGGAAAGCCAAAGTTTATATAGACTTGCATGAAAATTGATAATAACTCAGTAAAAAATGCTGTAATTTCAATTAAAAAAGTTTTTTATGCTAGTTTTTGTTGCGTTAAGAAATCTGCATTAAATTTTAAATTTAAAAAATTACAATTTTTATGAGTTTTTGATAATTTTGACGACGTAACCCCTTAAAAAATGTCGAACAAATTTACTAAAATTTTGTATCGTCCAAACATGACTAGATCGACTCAGCTGATCAAGAATATATATGATTTATATGGTAGGAAATTGACTTCTTTACTTCGTTTAAGGCTTAACAATAATTATTTTACCCAGCAAAGGTATAAAAACAAAATTAACCTATAGTAAATTCATAAATTTCTTAATAATTATAAATATCCTAATAATATTAATTTAATTCAAGTAAAAGGCACTTTTGTAACATCCGCAGTATCCCTTCTACTTAGAAGCTAAACAGGTAATTACGACAAGACCCCTTTGGGAGAACTTGGCTCGTGGCATGCGTCATCCGTGGATGAAGGGGTCGAGCTGCTGCTGCTGCTGCTGATGGTCTCCAACTTCGCTCCAAGCTCTCACTCTCTCTCGGTGGGGATCGGTGGGTATAAAAGCCGGCGGCGGGCTGGCAGTGGAATCATTAGACAAGTGTCGAGCCGCGCGTGCGCAACAGAGTCTCAGAGGAGGAGTAAGCCCACCCAGCGAACAGTTGAAACCACAAACAGGCGACCACAACATGAAGTGCTTTGTAAGGACATAAAGGATATAATCAAAGAAATAACAAAAAACCCGAAACAAACGGATGTGCTATTTTTTAATATCAAAAAAGTGTTGAATAAAAATATTTAAAATATATTTTCACCCGCGCACAGTTCATTCTGCTGGCGAGCAGCTTGGTGCTGAGTGTCCTGGCTGAGGACGCGCCCGACCAGGAGCAGGTGGCCCTGGCCTCCGACCAGTCATCGGTGGCAGTGGCTCCCGTGGAGGATCAGGACCAGGTGGGCGCCGCCAGCAGCTATGCACCGCTGCAGGAGAAGAAGCAGGAGAAGCGCTATGTTGGTGGATACGGTGGCTATGCAGGAGCAGGCGGCTACGGAGGCGCAGCAGGCTATGGTGGCTACGGATCCGCTCTGGGCGCTGGCTATGGAGGAGCCTACGGCAGTGGCGTGGGCGTGGACAGCTACTACAACCCGTACGGCTCCCGATCTCTGGCTGGATTGGGTGAGCAGAGAGAGAAGGAGATTAACCGGACTACTAACTGATCCCTTACTCCCTTTCCCTTACAGATGGCGCCGCGGTGGCTGGGTATGGCGGCTATGGAGGCTATGGCTCCGCTTTGGGTGGCTATGGATCCGCTCTTGGTGCCGGATATGGCTCGGCGCTGGGTGGTTATGGCTCCGCCCTCGGCGGCTATGGATCCGCTCTCGGCGGAGGCTATGGCGGCTACGGTGGCTACTACAACAGCCGGCTGGGCGTCGGAGCCGGCGGCACCGGCTACCCGTACTACAACACCCGCTTCGGGGCCGGCGGCTATCCGTCCAGCTACTACACGAGCAACTACGGCAACAGCGTGGTCGGCGGCGGACTGGGAGCCCTCGGGGGCGTGCCGCCCATTGGAACTGGTTACAACTACGGGTCGGGCATCTCCGGGACCGTCTACTAGGCAAGATCCAGCACCCGCCGACGTTCAACATTTAAGCTAGTGGAATTTACTTTTTTTTTTTGCTTCGATATTTTTCTAACTTAATTTTTATTAAAAAGATGCTATAAAACACAAAAAAAATAAGAATGAAAATCAAGTCTCGTAATTAAGTAGAGTCGGGTTCAGGGACGGATCGAGGGAGTAGTATCACTGTGGCGGCGGATAGGCGCCGTGCTTGTCCTTGATCACCCAGAAGGAGTCGACGATGGCGCCGTCCTGGTCGTCGGACACCTGCTCAAAGTGCAGGTGGGTGCCGTTGTGGGCCTTCAAGCGGGTGTAGCCGTAGTCCTGCGAGGAATTAGGGATTAGTCAGGATTAGTTCTTTCTATCAAGGAGAGTATCCCCCTAGAAGTTCAACTCACATTGCTGTGAAAGGCATTCCAGGCGGGCAAATCGTGGGAGAAGGGCTCACGCTCCTCGTTGCAGCCGGCGGAACCCGTGATGATCTGGATCGGTGCCTTGGGATTGGTGTAGGGCGCCTCCGAGCTGCCATTGTACACCTTGAAGTTGTAGATGGGCCAGAGGCGGGTGTAGAAGTGCTCGTGGGCGAAGAACTCCACGTCGACGCCGTGCTTGAAGAACAGATCCTCGAGGCCGAACCACCTGAGCATGGGCAGGCCCTGCCTAATGTACGTCTCCAGTTGGGCGTTGCAGTCGTACTCCTTGTCGTCGCTGCAGTACATCGGCCGGTGGCCGTACGTGATGATCCAGGGGCGCTTGGCCCGGTTCTCGGGCAGATTGGCCTCGGCCAGGTCCCGCTCCAGCCACTCGAACTGCTTGGTGAGCAGCTTCATGCCGTAGCCGAGGAAGTAGTAGACCTCCGTGGAGAAGGACACAAAGTGCACGGGCCCCAGGTTGAAGCTGTACCACAAACTGTCCGTGTCGCCGGGCATGTTGAAGCGGGCGCGGTAGTTGGAGAAGTTGCTGCGGAGAGAGAGAGAGGGAGCTAGAGAGTGTCCAATGGCACTTGGACTCTTTTCTACTCACTACTTCTCCTCGTGGTTGCCCGGACAGACCATGTAGGGGACGTAGGCGGCCACCGACTCGATCTGGCGCATGAAGGCATCGCCCACGGCCGCGTTCTTCGTGTCCATGTCGTAGGCAAAGTCGCCCACATGGATGATGGCATCGTACATGCCCCGCTCGGTGTCCTGCTGCAGCCGGCCCATCGACTGGGCGTTCTCGTTGCCCATGTCCCCGTAGATGGCCAGCGAGGGCGACCACTGCTCGCCGGCCGGCGGTGTCTTGAAGTGGAACACCGGCGACCAGCCTAAAGGACTGCCGCAGCTGTACTCATACCGCGTGTCCGGCTCGAGGCCCTTCAGCTCCACATTGTGCACGTACTGGGTGCGCCTCTTTTTGCCGCCGTCCACGAAGCGCTGCCAGGTGCCACTCACCGTGGTCAGCTTGTCGGTGGCATAGTTCCGGGCGAAGTTCACCACCGAGGCGTTGGGGGAGCCGCGAGTGGACCACGTGACCATTATGTCCTGCAGGTTATCTGTAAAGGATTTGTAAATGGGTTTTAAGTTTAGTTTGAATTAGTTTCTTACGAGTTATAAGTGTACATATCTCATATCTTACTTATTTTAAGAGATTTTTTGAATATGTATCGATAATTTCGATATATTGGACTTTCCCCTTCGATTAGTACTTCACCATTCCCAAAAATTAAGTTAAACATAACTTTCTCATTTTCTTTTTGTAATCATCAGAGGTTTATTGTGATTTCTGATTATTTCGGGGTTACATTTCGATAATAAAAATGATGAGACATACGTATTTCGATAACAAATTTGAATTTTCATTAAAACTACGTATATCGATTTAAAAAAAATACGTATTTCGATTAAAAATATGCCCAGGAAGGCCATAGAAACTGCTGGAGATTTGAAATGAATAAAAAATACAATCAAATATAAGCTACAAAATATACAACAAACAATTTCAATGAAACTCCCTGCACACAGAAGGATATACATAGTTTGAGACGTAATTACTTGCTAATACAGTTCACAGGAATGGAGATGCTACGTCAGGTTTGTGGTAAATATCACAAAATATGGCAATCAGGCGCCGTACGGCCCATGCTTGTCCTTGATCACCCAGAAGTTATCGATCACGGCGCCCCTCTTGTCATCGGACACCTGCTCAAAGTACAAATGACTGGCATTGTGGGCCTTCAGGCGGAGGTAGCCAAAGTCCTGGCTGTGAAAGGCGCTCCACGGGGGCATGTGCTTGAAGAAGGGCTCCCGGCCCTCGTGGTTGCCGGCGGCACCCGAAATGATGTGGATCGGGGCACCGGGATTCACGTACGGCTCGGCGAGCGAGCCATTGAACACCGTGTAGTTGTACATGGGCCACATCCGCTCGTAGCAGTGCTCGTGCGCCCAGAGCTCCACGTCGACGCCGTACTGGTGGAACAGCGGCTCCAGCCCGAACATGTCCAGCATGGGCAGGCCCTTGCGCACGATGGTCTCGTGGTTGGCGCAGTCGTCGCCGTTGTCGTTGCTGCAGTACATCGGCCGGTGGCCGAACGTGATGATCCATGGACGCTTCTGGCGATTCTCGGGCCGATTGGCCTCCATCAGGTCCTGCTCCAGCCAGTCGTACTGCGCCACAATCTGCTTGATCCCGAACTGCGTGAAGTAGTAGAACTCCGTGCTGAAGCCGATGAAGTGCACCGGTCCCAGGTCGAAGCTGTAGAACATGTTGTCCCTGCCGCCCGGCATGCTGAACCGGTTGATGTAGTGCGAGAAGTTGCTGTGGAAAGGTGGAGGATTAGGGATTAGGGATTAGGGATTAGGGATTTTTACTGCCACACTTACTACTTCTCCTCGTGGTTGCCCACGCACACCATGTACGGCACGTAGGCGGCAATGGTCTCCACCTGGCGCATGAACTCGTCGCCCACCTCGCCGTTCTCCTTCTCCATGTCGTAGGCAAAGTCGCCCACATGGATGATGGCGTCGTACTGGCCGCGCTGCGTCTCCCGCTGCAGTGCCGGCAGCGACACTGCATTCACCACGCCCATGTCCCCGTAGATGGCCAGCGAGGGCGACCAGTCGCTGTGGTCGAAGTGCGTTCGGAACCAGTACGTGGCCGACCAGCCCAGCTCGCTGCCACAGTGGTAGAGGTAGGTGCTGTTCGGCTTCAGCTGGGACAGCGTCACCTGGAGTCGAATGCATATTTAGGGTGAGGAAAGAGGTTGGAGTTGGGCACCAAGGATCGGGACTGGGACTTTGGGGAGGAGAGATGGTTTACACGAACCCGAACCTGGCGTAAAGTCACAGCCAACGAATTTCTTTGTTTTCAATTGAATCATTTTGCTGATTTTTTAAATCATTTTGAATAATTTTGCTGATATTTTTAACATTCTGCATCATTTTGCTTATTTTTTTAAACATTCTGTATCATTTTGAATCACTGTGAATCATTTTGAATCTTTTTTAATAATTTACAATTTTTATACCCTGACAGAGTGATATAATTTCATTCAGAAGCTTGAAATTTAGTAAAGGAGGCATTTTTGACCCTATAAATCATAAATATTCTTGATCAGCATCAACAGCCGAGTCGATTTAGCCAATTTAGTTAATTTTTTCAAAATTTTACAAGTCATTTATCGTCAAAATTGTAAAAAACAATCAAGAAAATTGGACAATTTTAAAATTTGTCATTCAGTATGCAGATTTTTTATTGTATTAAAAACTAGCGAATGACTGCTTCCTGAATTGAAATTAATGCATTTTTAAATTAGTTATGACATTTAGAAACTTTTATTTCTAATAAAAATTGTCCTATACACATTTCTTTAAAAATCATGTATAATTGTAAATCGTTCCAAAATGTCTGAAATCATTTTAAATAGTTTTAAATTATATTTATAGGTTTTAAAATTATTCTGAATTATTTTCAATAATTCTGTACTTTTTAAATTATTTTCTGAATAATTTTTAACTCACAATGAATAATCTTGATTAATTTTTAAGTATTCTAAATCATCCAAAATTATTTTAAATCCTTTTGAACAATTTTAAATTATTTAAATTCATTTTAAAGTATTTCAAATAACTCTATATTCATAATGAATAATTTTAAAACCTTTTTTAATTATTTTAAATCATTTTAAATAACTTCCAATCATTTGAAACTGTAGCTGTGACTCAATCGGGTTGCTTTTGTTTTGTGGAAAGACAAAGCTACTCACGCGATGAATGTACTGGGTGGCCTTCTTGGGTCCGCCGTCCACGAATTTCGTGGGCATTTGTGCCGCCTTGGCCCGTTGATGCAGTCCACCGATGCCGAACTCGCAGGTTGACTCGTTGGTATTGTCGCGCGTGTTCCAGGTGACGACAATGTCGAGCACGGTCTCTGCAGGAGCACACACGGATTAACTACTTGGACTTGGCCACGAATGCAACTTCACAGTAAAGCGAGGAAATAAGCTACTTATATTTAGAAACATCTACCACATAAGCTGTATTTTAAAGCAAAGTCAGCTATTTATTTACAAACTTGACACCAGATTATAAACATTTCCAATCTGTGTTTAAGCAGTTTATTGGGACAACAGGGTACAATTGTAATATTAACGATAAGTATAGTCGGTTTCCCAGGACTATAAGTATATGTAAAAGTTCCCCAAAACTTGACAAATTAAAACCTTGAAGGAATTTCAGGCAAGAAAGAGCACTGAAGTTGCACTTTGAATGTTGAAAGCTTAAGTAAACTAAAGGTATGCTTTGTTTTTAAGTATGCTAAAGGTATGTTTGGTATGTTTCCCAATGCTTATTGATTAATATTAAAATTGGGCTAAGTGCAAGTTCCGAGTGCTTACACGAAATGCTCTCTTAAATGCTTGCCTCGCTAAAATTGGCTATGTTTAAGTTTATATTTCGGTTTTTGCTGGGTTTTTGTTCGCTTAAGGAATGTGTACTTATAGCATTTCTAGGGATGTATATCGAAAGAATCGCATTTAACGTTAAACTATCGAAATTGGGAAAGTCTCTTTATCGCACATTAATCGTAATGTTAAAATATCTTTGTAAATATCAACTTTCTTGACAAATTTCGATATTATTCCGATAAAACGATATCATTTCTGCCATCCCTAGATAATTATGATAATTTGTGATCGAAATCAGGTCGATAAATCGAATGTGCGCGCTTCTAATACTGCCACAGTTTCTATTGGTGCTTTGTGTGTGTTTTGTGGTGCCGCCTAGAGACTCCTTTAGCTTGGTTTGGCTTCGTTTCAGGTCCCCCAGTTCTATGCGTAGCTGCCGTGCCTGGACTTGACCAGCCAGAACTCGTCGATGACGGCCCCATCCTGGTCGTCGGACACCTGCTCGAAGTGCAAATGGGTGCGATTGTGGGCCTTGAGCCGCGTGTAGCCGTAGTCCTGGCTGTGGAAGGCGCTCCACTCCGGTGTCTTGCCCTTGAAGGGCTCGCGTCCCTCCTTGCAGCCGGCGGAGCCGGTGACTATGTGCACCGGGGCGCGGGGATCCTCGTACGGCGCGTCCTTGAGCGTCCCGTTGCGCACCTCGTAGTCGTAGATGGGCCACAGCCGCTCGTACGAGTGCTCGTGCGCCCAGATGGCCACGTCCACGCCGAACTCGTAGAGCAGCGGCTCCAGGCCGAACATGTGCACGAAGGGCCAGCCGACGCGGGTCAGCGTCTCCGAGTGGGTGCAGTCGTTGTCGTTCTCGTTGCTGCAGTACATCGGCCGGTGGCCGTAGATGATGATCCACGGACGCTCGGCTCTATTCTCGGGCAGATTGGCCTTGGCCAGGTCCTGGCGCAGCCACTCGAACTGGAACACCAGCGACTTGACGCCGTAGTTGAGGAAGTAGTAGACCTCCGTGCTGATGCCCACAAAGTGCACCGGTCCCAGGTCGAAGCTGTAGAACATGTTCTCCGTCCCGCCCGGCATGCTGAAGCGGGCGCGATAGTTCGAGAAGTTGCTGCAACGCACACTTGGATTAGTCCCTTGCGTCCTGCCTCCTCCTCTTCGCTCCTCTACTCACAACTTCTCCTCGTGGTTGCCCGGCACCACCATGTAGGGCAGATACGCGGCCACCGTCTCGATCTGCCGCATGAACTCATCCCCAACGCGCGCATTCTCCGTGTTCATGTCGTAGGCAAAGTCACCCACATGGATGATGGCATCGTACATGCCGCGCTGCGTCTCCTGCTGCAGCCGGGCCAGCGACTGGGCGTTCTCGTTGCCCATGTCCCCGTAGATGGCCACCGAGGGCGACCAGTCGGCCGAGCCCGTCGGCACCGTTCGAAACTGGAAGATGGCCGACCAGCCGACGGCACTGCCGCAGTGATACATGTACGTGGCGTTCGACTCCAGGCCGCTAAGCGTCACCTAAGCGAAGGGAAACTAACTGTGAGTTTCTGCTAGTTCATACTCCATATTTAGGGTCAAGTGGAGGTGGAAGAGGTTCTTTGCCATCTATGGAGCTAATGAGCTTTCTAAGCGAACTTTAAATCGTTGCTGAAGATTTTAAATCATTTAAAGAGGCGCCTAAAAGTAGGCAATGCTGTTTTGTAGGCGCCAATTCTTGTCAATTATTTTATAGCATACTTTTCCGCTTAATTAAAATTGTTTTCAGAGCAATATCTTTTACTTTTTAGATAGTTCTTACAATTTAGTAATTTTTATCATGAGAAAAAACTCTTAATTCCCATTCAGCCTCCATAGATGGCACTTCCTATCCTCACGCAGTGGACTCTCGCCTGACATACCCGGTGAATGTATTGTGTGGCCTGCTTGCGGCCGCCGTCCACGAACTTGGTGGCCGTGCCGCGGGCGTGCTGGGTGAACCGGGGGGCCTGTCCGGCCACCATGCGGCCGTACTCCACCACGCTGGACGCGCCCACTTCCGGGTCCGGCGGTAGGCTGCGCGTCGACCAGGTGACGACTATCTCGCTAGCGGTGCGCTCTGGAGTCCGGAGAGATCGGAACAGGACGAAGGGAGAAGCGAAAAAAAAAGAAAAACAAACTTGAGCAATTTCGTTGGGCCAAAAAGATGGAAAGAAAAATTTAAACAAACAAACAGGCGGTTCTGTTTTCGTTTTTAATTCAAAAGTACGAAGATTTGATAACATTTCACCTTTAATCTAGTTTTAATAAACGGAGCAATAATAGTTTTGCTTTGCAAATAAGTTTAAAGCTTTAAGAAATTGAATTTATTTAATTTGTGAAAGTTAAGGTAAAGATTTAAATGTTTTAAATTCACTTAAATTAAAATCAGTTACATAAAATACGAACATTTGATAACATTTCACCTTTATTGTAGTTTTAATAAACGAGCAATAATAGTTTTGCTTTGAAAATAAAATTAAAGCTTTTAAAAATTGAATTTAATTAGTAAAAGTTCAAGTACAGATTCAAATGTTTTAAATTACTTCAAATTTAATCATTTTAAAACGAAAAAAACACCTTTCCATTAGGTGACACAAGTAAAATCAGTTAAATTAATTTATCGATAATTTGTCATCATTTTCGATTCTTTGTCATCGAGAAGGGGAGCAGGGCCGTGAAGCAATTGGAATCAAGACCAACTGCTGCCCGATGCTATTACTTGCTGATTATTTTCTATTGTTTTTAGCTAATTTAGCAAAGGGGCTCTTTTGTTATTGTTTTCTTATCGCTTCCCCCGGACAAATGGAGCACAACAAAGCGCGATGACTGCGCTCGGATGACGTTTTTCGATCGCAGCGCTTCGTGCCCTTCGCGATAACGACTCAGGCCCCCCCATGGGAGCGGGATTACGGGTTTTGATACGGGTACGAATTCCGTATTTCCTATATCTTTATTTGTATTTTGTGTTTAACATACGCGATATTAGGGGAGTCCCCTGATTAGAGGAGAATGCACTGCACTTCAAGAGCTGGCGAACTGTTCACTTGTCTAATCACTCGACAAACACGAAGTATTTACTTATTTCTTTTACTATATGGTAGCTTAACTACTATAATTATATGTTATCTTAGCTTATAACCCCAAAAATCCTAAAAGAACTGTATTTTTCGAGCTTAATCTGAGTTTTGGAGGGTCACTGATCATTCCAGTAATTGGAACTCATTGAATTTTATACATTAAATTAGCATATTTTGTGTAAGAAACTTGTTTAAAGCTTAAAAAAAAGTTAAGGCATGGACATTTAATGATTATAAATATAAAAAAAAGAAAAACAAGTTGCAAGGGTTGCCTTAAGCTTATTTTATAAAACCTAAGAACCTAACTACTTAGATTTCTTTTCGAAAAAGTACTTTCTTTGCTTAGAAATTACTTTTTTAGTTAAAATAGCAAAAGGTAAACTGAGTTTAATATAAATAGTAATAATAATTGGCAAAATGTTATTGAGTTTAATATAAATAGTAATAATAATTGCCAAATTATTGCACTTTGCGTGTTTTTAAAGCCATAAACAGGGGGGGGGGAGATATTACGATATCACCCGATAACCCGATAACAACAAGCCCACGGGAATTGCGCACTCTCAGCGCAACGATCCCTCGTAGCTTGCCAAATGCAAAAAATAAACTAAACTACACACACACACACAGACACAACAGAGTGCACCTTGCGGCGCTCTGCCCGCTTTACATAATGCGTTCCTCACTCACCTCCGAAGGCCAGATGCACTTGCTCCGGCTGATAGTGGACGATGTTGCCCGCCACCTCCGCCGGCTCCTCCTTCGCCTCCGTGGCCTGGGCCAGTCCCGCTGCCGCACCAGCCAGGAGCAGCGTCAGCGAAGACAGCAGGAAGAACTGCTGCTGGCGCTGCATTTTGGGTTTCGCTTCCTTCGCTTTGTTGTTCTTTTTCGGTTGGAGTTTGGAATCACACGGCAGTTGACTGCAGTTTATAGCATTGCCAAGTCACACAACTGCGTCGTGGGCAAAACAAAAAAAATTTGATCCGGGAGCGGGAACAACAGTACAAAATGAGCACAAAAATGGAATTATCCAGCAATTTATATAGAGCCACAACAACAAAACAAACTAGGGGGAAAAAGTGTGACCTTGTGAGGAGAGCAAAGCAAAAGCCGCAAAGTATCGATCGGAGGCAGCCACACTGGTAAGCATATCGATAGGTAGGCGATAGGTAGGCGGAATTTTTGGAATGCGCTTCTTATCAGTGGGAAAAGAATTAAGCTATTTTGCTTTGTTTATTGTTTAAAATATGTTATATTTTTTAAACATTTATTATTCAAAGTAGTAATTAATAGTTCAACAAATAAACAAAGTGAATTTAGACTTTAATTTTATATATCAAGCATAAATATTTTTTAATATATTTACCCCTTCAGGTTTGAAATGAGCATTTTGTATTTTTTTAGGATTTCCTTTTTTAATTTAATGAAAATCTGATGACAAACAAATAGCTTCCATAGAAACGGCCAGCAAAATTGTAGAAAAAATTGTATTACTTTGCTGTATTTTAACTTATTTTTATGTAAAAAGGTTTGATAGCCCAAGTTAGTCTCCTTAAAACTTATTTATATTTATTTCTCATATTAGAAAATCAAATTTGGAAAAATACAGTCGTTTATTTTTTGTTTCAACATATTCTCTTTATTATTTAACAAAATGTTTGGAGAATGTTCGGCGACTGGAAGTCACTCTCAGAGAGCTCATTTGAATTACAACCGAATGGAGACCCCGTTTCGATCTCTGGAAAAGATATATATGGTTTGTTTTGTTCACACAAGCCCCTTCTTAGCACTATAAATATAGGAATATATATACGAAATAGTATGCGGATACAGATACAGATGTGTGGGCATAAATACAGGATAACAATAGAGAGAGAGAGAGAGTACGTAACACTAGGATAACGATAACTGGTAATATATAGTATATAGCATATAACTGTAACATTATCATAACAACTAAGGACTTTTGGCAGCCTTATCGACTATGTGGGGATGCAAACAAAAAAAAAAAAGGAAACAACATGGAATATATATACGAGTTGGCAATAAATCTTACGGATTAAAGAACTAACTACTTGTCGGTGCCACTCCCATTGCCGGGGGGCGAACCTGCTGCGCCCGCGGTGGGCATGCTGCTCTTGCGCTGCGCCTGCGAGATCTGCACGATCCTCGAGAGCGGTGAGTGGGTGCTGCTGGTGCTGGGCCTCGTGCCCGCCGGCAGCGGCAACAGTCGCTGTGCCGAGGCTGGCCCGGACTCCTCTGGGACACCACCCACAGCTCCTCCAACCGCTGAGCTTCCTCCTGGAGGCGAAGTGGGCGACAGTTCGCGGGCCAGCGGCGAGGGCCGCAGCGAGAGGCGTCGCTGGAGCGCCGACTGTGAAGAGGAGGAGGAGGACGTCAAGGACTGCTCCGCCAAGCTGGCGCCAGGCGGCGGGGCCTGGCCGGGTGGGATCTGCAGAGCCGTAGGACGCACGCTGAAGCGGCGCCGGAACTTGCTCTGGCCCGAGGCGGCGTTCGAGGGACCCGAAACGGACGGGGACTGGCCCTGGCTGACGCCTGCTCTCTCGGTGTAGCTGGGCGGAGGCTCCAGCAGGGATCTGGCCGTGGAACCTGCTCCTGCTGCTGCTCCTACACCCCCTCCCAGGGGCGACATGGTGCCCACTATTGTGGAGCGTCGGGCGTAAAGCCGATTGGCGGCCGCCGCCTGCAGGGACCTGGTCTGGTCGCCGGCAAAGAGCGAGAGGATGGGCGGCAGCTGCGGCGGATCGAGGCCCGCGTTGCCCATCTTGCGCTGCTTCCGCCCGACCTTGGAGCCGGCCGCCGCCTGCTGCTGCTGCTGCTGCTGTTCGTCCAGCACGGCGTGGGTATGGACCACCTCGAGGGCACGGATCAGGTCCGCTATGGTGGTCTGCTCCAGCACATTCATGTCCTTCTCGGAGGTCACCGAGAAGATGCTGCTGCGCCGCGGCGCCGAGGCCACCGAGGAGGCGGACCCAGCGGCCGTGGCCGGGAACAAACTGCCGCGACGAGCGGCCACCGCGGCCATGGCCGCCGATCCGGAGCCGCTGTTGGCCAGGCTGCCGCGCCGCATCTGCATCTGGGCCAGAGCATGAGCGGTGGGCGGATACATGCTGCCGCGGCGCGCCGAGGGCGCCGGATTCTGGGTGTAGATGCTCTCGCGACGCCGCTTGCCGGCCGCCACGCGACGCTGGTAGGCTCCGCTGCTGGCTCCTGGCGCTGGACCGGCGGCGCCGTCTTCCAGCTGGAAGCCCAAGTTGGTCAACCCGCCGCCGGCGCTGGCCAGGCTGCCATTGGACTCGAAGGGCGGCGGCGGACCGCGACCGTTGCGCAGATAGGACTGGCTGGAGGCCGCCGTGACCGTGTTGCTGTAGTAGTCGAGCGGCGACCGGGGCTGCTGCTGCGAGGCGATGCCCTCGGGCACCGAGACCACCGACAGCTTACGCTCCACGTCCTGCGAGGGTCGCTTCCTCTGGAAGGGGAAGAGGCGACGCAGGCCGTCCGGCATGGAGAACTTCTTGACGCGCCCCGCCGCCGCCGGGGACGGCTTCTTGAGCTGCTCCTCGAGGGCGTCCGGCTCGAGGTGGACCATGGTGGCCCCGTTGGGCCGCTGCTGGCCCTTGTAGCGCTGGTTGAAGGCCTCCTGGATCTGCTGGTTGTCCCCGCTCCACGTCCACTCGTTGTGCTGGTTACTGCGCAGCGGCCGCTCGCTCTGCCAGCGCGGCGCCTCCAGGTTGAAGTCGGAGCAGGCGCGGGCCCGCGGGCGGCGCGGCGTGGAGAACTCATTGACCGTGGAGAAGGACCACTCGCTGGCCAGGATCTGAGAGTCCGAGAAGCCGTGATAGCCGCCATACAGCGCCGCATCCTCCTGCTCCGCTGCCGGCGGCGGCTTCACCGTCGCCAAAGCACTGACCACCTTGGCCAGCAGATCGGTGGTCTGGCGGTACGCCTCCGCCGTCTCGAACGTCTTCTCGCGGTCCAGCTTGCTCAGCTCCGTGTCGGAGCTGGCGTGCACCATGATGCCGGCTTCCTGCTGCTGCTGGGCGGCCGCCAAATCGGCGCAAACGGAGAAGGCCCGCTTCCGGCTCGGAATGGGAGCGGGCTCCACGCGGTACATGCTGAGATCCGGACAGGAGGCGGACCGGGGCAGCGTATAGGCGATATCTATGTCGGTGTACACGGGCTGAGAGGGATTAATGGCAAAGTCGGGGATTCGGTGTGATGAAGTGTTTGGTGTTGTTCGGACATGTAAAGAGAAGGGTTTGTATTAGTGTTGTTGTGCTTTCTCTGGTGGTCAGCGGGTTCTCTGTTTATGTGGATGTTTTGGGCTAGCACTGTCTATATATATGTATCTGGGATCTGGAACTGGAGTTCTGGTAGCTACTTACGTCTGCAGCTCTTCTTTTTCTGCTCAGCCGGAGCCTTATTCTTCGGCCTCTTTCTATTTCCCTTTCGACAAAACTAGAACGGAGAACAGCGGGTCTTCATCAGCATCGAACAGAGAAGGACTCTAGCTTGGTTAACAGGACATGACTACCAGGAGTAGTTTATACCGCTTAGTAAGACACGTACGTAAGGGGGGGTTAGGACATACAAAAAGGATTTTAAATATCGAATTGTTGTAAGTTTAAGAATATTTTTAAAGGGTTAGCTTCGAAATAAAGTTATATATTCTTAAAAAAGAATTAATTTGTTATTTCCCAGTATTTTGATTGTTATTCTAGTAAATAATATATATTCCCTGCTAGTTATATCCCTAAAAACTCTATGAATGAGTTGAGTTTGGAATGAATTTTAGGAGATTTAATTAATTTCATTAATTTTCTACACAAGAAATATATATATTCCAGTGCTGGCCCATGAACAATGATCGGGGTCGTCGTTTACCTTCACTTTGAGGATATAGAGCTCGTTGAGCATGCGCCGGAGGTAGCCCACATCCTTGGTGACGCCCGTCCAGATGCGGTTCTGCGTGGCCTTCAGATTGGAGGAGAGCTGCTGCTCCAGGTACGCCAGCTTCTTGCTCTGCAATCCCCTGCTCATGCCGAATGTGGAGGAATGTGGTTGTTGGATCGAGAGAAGGGATACAGATTCGGTTAAGGGCATGCAGGACACGCAACGCAACGCAACGAGAGTCAACCCCAAGGGACATGCGATGGACAGCCACTTACCGGGTGATGAACGTCATGATCATGACCAGGTAGCCCAGCGAGAAGATGAACCACACGATCACAAAGATCTGATAGACCACGAACCAGCCGCCAAACTCGCGAGGCTGCAAAGAGGAGAAACTGCGGCTTAGAGTCATCTTGAGAGTCATCTTGAGCCTCTCACCTGATTGGCTCCAAAGGTGGGCACATAGTCACCGAAACCGATCGTCGTGGTGGTCACATAGCTGTAGTACAGCGAAATGGAGTACGGCCAGCTCTCGAAGTAGGTGAAGACCCACGCGGGCAGCAGCAGGAAGAGAGCTATGCCCGGTATCAGGGCTATCACCACCGTGGTGATCAGACCCAGTTGCGGCGGCACATAGTGCATGTCCGTGGACATTTTGTACTTCTTGTAGCGCCTATATATCGCCTCAAACTGGAAGAGAGGAAGATGAATCATAAGACTAGATGCTTTTCAGGGTAAAGATCTATTCCGACTTACTGTTCGTCCAAAGTACTCGCCGAGGCCGGCAAAGAGTATTCCGTTGACGGGTATCCCTATGACCGAATAGGCAATCATGATCATCCGGCCGGCAAAGGTCGTGGGCGATATGTTGCCATAGCCCACCGTGGAGCACACGGTGAAGGCGAAGAAGAAGGCATGGTAGAAGGTCCACGTGTACGGTATGTCGTACTCATCCTTGGTGTAGTCCGTCACCGGCTTGCCGCAATAGTCCGAGATACGCTCCAGAATCTCGTTCTGTGTGCTCACGTTCTTGTCCGACAGCTCCTCTAGGAGATAGGCTAGAGGGAAGGCGAAATGAAACGTTAAATAAAACTGTAAAACTAATGCCCGATCGGGCGTGAAATCAAATTAAATCTAATTGATGCCCCATTATAGTTCACGTGTCTATCCGATCCGGAAGCTAACCTTCCGCTTTCCGCTTTCCGTAGAACAAAAGAGGCATTAAAGAGGCCGCCAAAAAAGCCCCAAATTGATTCCGACGCTTCCTCCCGTTACGATTTCCGAGATCACTGATCGCCACAAGGCAGTGACCCCCCGAGTAACCCCCCCAGAGTGCCATATTTTACACTCACTGATCGTAATGAGCTCACGATCACGATCATGACCTGACCCGGACCTGACGCTGCTCCGGCTGATTGAAATGCGCTCGCTGCGAGATGTTTATCCGGCAAATAAATTGTGAGATCGTGAGACAGGCACTCGGAGTCTTGCTGTAGGTCGCAAATTCAGGCCTGACTTCTCGGAAGACATTCAAGGAGAGTATCAAGTGATCTCATCCCATGCCCAGGGAATGGGTTATCTACAGGCCGCTCTATGAGCTTGTGACTTGTGATATAACCAAATCAAGGATCGATCTATTAGGAAACGGAAAGAGATTGCTTTGTAGACTATCAGCAAACGTGAGTTGCTTTTCCATTCATTCAAGCTCCGAGTCTTGCCACTAGAGATCCGATCCTCCTCCAGCTTCGTGCACCTTATCAGGCACTTGGCAAGAGCGAGGCCTCCCTAACCTTTATGGCCAAGTTCAAAAGACTCGTGTTGGGGAGAGTCGAGAGCCTAGAACCCACTGCTGCAATCATTCAATAAACCCCGGATTGTGAGGTTCCCGGGGTAATCTTTTAACGAATTGCATAATTCAATAAATGCGGAGGCAGAGATCTCTCCCATCACTCACAACGGGACACAATTGGGGGCAATTCAGGCGGCATTAACTACGTCAAATAGTCACCATAAATCCGCCATATAAGAGCAGCCGGAGTGGGTGACAACGGGACCGGCACACAGCCACAGTTTAATCGCCTTTGTGGTCCGGGTTCGGGTCCCGGAATCTTGATTGCCGGCAATTTGTTCATAGAAGTCGATCATTATCTCGAGTTCTTGCAAGTCCTCTCGACTCTGTGGAATCCGTGATTACTCTGATTATCCCGCTGATTGACTGCGGCCCGGAAAAGTTTGTGTTTGTTGCAAATAAATTGATAAATTAATTTAATTAAAGCCCGACAGCTGCGAGAACTGCACAAATCATCCATCACCGAGGAGGTCGAGGTCGAGGTGCATCTTGAAGCGGGATTTACTGAATGGAAATGGTGATATAAATAGGGATTAAAAAGCTCCTTTCGTAGCTTATTTTGAAGAGATTACCGAACGGTTTATGACCACTTATCGGTGGCAATCCATCTATTCCTTAAGCCCTGAGGGCTTTGTACTGTTTGAAAGTGATAACTTTCCAGGTAATTCCCTTCCCCATATCCCCATTTCCCCCTTTCTTCAACATCCTGTTTTGCTATTTACTCACCAAGTATAAATAGATCAAGTATAAACGTATTACGACTTGGATTTGTTTTCATGTTAATTAATACCAAGAAATTCCCCCTTGTCATTGAGCTTGCAACTCGTGGAGCTCAAAGCCAAGTGACCTTGTTCAGTTCTTATATAGAAATAGCATTCACGAGCATGCTACTCCTTAAAAAATAAATCCTTCTCAAATTATTATGATTAATAAGAAGCAAGGTTTCATACTGATCATTCACTCTTTCCCCAACATAAGGTTATCCACTGATCACTCCACTGATCATTCCACTGATCATTCCACTGATCATTCCACTGATCATTCCACTGATCATTCCACTGATCATTCTACTGATCATTCACTCTTTCCCCAAACTAAGGTTATCCACTGATCATTCCACTGATCATTCCACTGATCATTCCACAGACCATTCCACTAATCATTCCCTCTTTCCCCAAACTAAGGTTATCCACTGATCATTCCACTGATCATTCCACTGATTATTCCACTGATCACTCCACTGATCATTCACTCTTTCCCGAAACTAAGGTTATCCACTGATCATTCCACTGATCATTCCACTGATCACTCCACTGATCACTCCACTGATCATTCCACTGATCATTCCACTGATCATTCCACTGATCATTCCACTGATCATTCTACTGATCATTCCACTGATCATTCCACTAATCATTCCACTAATCATTCCACTAATCATTCACTCTTTTCCCAAACTAAGGTTATCCACTGATCATTTCACTGATCATTCCCTCTTTCCCGAAACTAAGGTTAGCTGGGAGATCCCTCTCCCTTGGCGGTGTCAGTGTCATCGCTAGAGTTACCTTATCGGGTGTCAACTAGCTCAAATGCCATCATTATCACATGTTTGTGGACACTTGAAAGTCATCGGCATGCCAGTGGTCACTGGCATATAGTCATAGCCGATTGTCCGACTTTTGGCCAATTCAAGTGTTGCCTTCGGTGTGCTCTGTCCGGTAGGTCGGTGGTAGTGATTAAGGTGACTTTGTCCACTGGCTTACTGCCTGCTTACATATGCATACAACTAGTGACATGACAAGTGCCGGGGGTTCCAATCGCGGATTCCCAGGGCATTTCTTGGGGGCTCAGGAGGCCTACACAACAAGCGATATCGATGGTATCATTGAGAACGAGCGTTTATCGATCAGAATCTGTCGGTTCGTTACTCTCTGGCATTACTCCGTGGAGCTTTTAAGGCTAGACAGAATAGTGATTGCTGATCTCTGATCGCTTAGTGATCGAGAAAGCATTACGTTACGATTTCCGCACGTCTTGGGTCGATGGTTACTAATTAGAGCGTTTATGGGTTATTTATTCGCGTAGTTAGCACGTTTTATGTGCTGTTTAAATTTGGATTTATTGCAGTTGAAGAGGCATAAAAATAAATACATGCGAGACTAGGCATCGATATAATCGCGAACTAACCGAGTGAGTAGTGTA
The DNA here is from genome assembly GCA_008042575.1 of Drosophila watanabei. Lineage (NCBI taxonomy): Eukaryota > Metazoa > Arthropoda > Insecta > Diptera > Drosophilidae > Drosophila > Drosophila watanabei. Next base: position 67,938 of record VNJS01000246.1, read on the forward strand.
TATATAGAGGTTTTGAGTGAATTTCGAAATATTATATCCCATCCAAAGTATTTCTATCTATTTATAACTTGTAATTTATATTTTATTAATCGTCACAAGATGTCTGAAATACCCACATGTATATTTCACATCGTTAAGAGGTGTTTTCTTTTGATATATATATATATATATATATCTATAGATATAGATATTGTAAACAACCCTGATTGCCCCAGACTTGTGGCAGAGTCATAAAGCTCACACTTTTCTCGAGCATTTACGCACGTTTTGCCAAAAAAAAAAAGAAATTAGCAATACTTGGTTCAAGAAGCGGGGATTTCGGACAGTAATTTCATTTACAGTCTTGATTAGCTGCTAAATACTTCACTTGCCGGTCTATGTTTACCATTTAACATCTCTTTTTTTGGGAACAAATCATATACTAAGCTAGACTAGACTAAGGTTACGTAGGGTTAATGATAACTACATCAATCTAAGGGTCTAAGGGTAGAAGTTCCTGACTAGACTAAGGTTACCTATAGGGTCCAATGATAACTACATCAAATAATCCTTTAGATCTAAGGGTAATGGCTCCAATTAGAGACTTGGCCGTCTTATAACACCTCGACTTCCATCAATATCAAAGGTTTAGCGGATCGGACATGGGTCTAGACTCTAGACTTTCTAACAAAGTCGTGGGCGGGCATTTAGTTCGGTTTGCGGATCATATCACATGCTCTTAACCATATATATATCACGTATCTTATGACTGAAAGCTCTCTCACCCACCATTGATCTCAATGCGCTCCTTGAGCTCCTCGGCGCGGGCTTCCTTCTCCTCGCCGTGCTCGATGTGATAGTAGATGGCCGCCCCGAACATCAGGTAGGATATGTAGAAGATGAGCAGCAGGATCCATCGGTTCGGCGACATGCTCTACCTGCAAGGACAGCAACAACAACGAGCGGCTACAGTGGACGCCGCCAGGATGCCGGCAAAAGGTGGGTTAGGTTAAGGAAGGAATCGGAATCGGAATTGAAATCGGAATTGGAATCGGAATCGCAATCGCGCTGCCTTCGTGTGTTGTCTGTCGTTATTTATGGTTGTATCGCTGCTAATCGGAGCTTGATTGCGATTGCTCAAGTGCCGGCCAGTCCGTCGCCTTACCGCTGGTGTCTTTATATACATATAGATAGATAGGTGAGAGCAGATATCGGGCAATACGATTCTGTTGCTCTACGGTCTGAGTTATGGGTCTTATGAGTGTGAAGACAAGACTAGGGGAAGAGCTTAAATATATCCATCGAATGTACTTTAAGAACATATTTATAGAAGCTGGAAAGTGCTCTAGTTAGAAGACTGATCATAGATCATAGAAGTAACTCCTAAGAGTCTCATTTTTATTCGATATAGCAGATAGCAGATATCGGGCAATACGATTCTTTTGCTCTACGGTCTGAATTATGGGTCTTATAGGACCGAAGACAAGCATTAAACGTGTTGAAGCTAGACTATACTAATTGAATGTACTAAAAGATCATAATCATAGAAGATCTCTAGAAGATAGACAGACCAGAAATAGAAGATAGATAGCTGGAAAGTGCTCTACTTAGAAGACTGATCATAGATCATAGAAGTAACTCCTTAGAGTCTCATTTTTATTCGAAATTTCCCTCATATTTACGATTCTGTTGCTCTACGGTCTGAATTATGGGTCTTATGATTCTGAAGCTTAAGTATATTAATCGAATGTACTTAAAGATCATATTTAAAGAACCTGAAAAGTGCTCTTCTTAGAAGACTGATCATAGATCATGGAAGTAACTCTTTAGTCTCATTTTCATAAGATATTTCCTCTATGTAGAGTCCTAACCTATCTATATAGCCGGTTAACTTTTCAGTAATGTTTTCCTATTGGGAAAAGAGATCTACTACTCCTGGCTAGATCCAGAGCTGCTGCTGCTGGCAACGTCATCGTCCCAGGCTCACACCTATTGACACTCGTAATCATATCTCCCTTCAGGTCGGACCGCTGCTGCGGGGCATTGCTGCTAATTTTCCGCGATTTGTCGTCGGCGCGGTGCAAAGTAGTCCGCTAACGATTAGCGACCGCCGCAGACGTCGCCCTCGTCCCGGGTGTCTTATCTCCGGAACACACAACCGCTGGTGTGTCTGGGGATCAGGGGGCCAGGAGTCCGGGACTGCGGTGGGTGTCAACCGATGTGCCGCAATGCCAATTAGCGATCGCGAATGCAAAAAGAGCAAACAGAAAGCTGACAAAGTTCCAAGTTCCAAAAAAGAAACTAAAACTCGAAGCAGGTGTCAAATGTTTGGAGTGTTTAGCTTTAGTCATTAGCTAACGATTAGAGTTCTCGGGTCATAAAGATACTGCACTCCCCAGTTTCTTTTAATCGCCATCTGAGGACAATAATACTTCCGTAATATTCAATTTTAGACTTTATGATGAAGGCACTTGAAGTCAAAGTTATTACCAAACCATAAAGGGCATTAGTCAGGCCACTGATTGGCTGCTAATGGCCGATTGATGGTGGTGAAAGTTCTTACAATATCGTAAAGATAAACGCTTAAGTCATCGGCAGCGGAGGTTCTTACAGTATCATAAAGATAAAGACGGTCGTTGCCGTGTTCGTGTTCGCCCTAATGAGTTCATGTTGGGGTAGTTCGTGGGTGGAATCCCCCGCTCACAGATTCTCACGTGAATCGAAGTCTAATCTGGGTTCTAACTTTGGATATATCGTAGTTATTTTGTACCTCCGATGGAGACTCTTCTCATTACACGCCTGATTACATTCGGAATTGTTTATTCCCGCTGTTCGAGTCAAGTGATCGCCTCGCCGCTGATAACGATTCTGTTCTTTGCTGTTTTAATTATTATTATCGGGGCTCTTTATTGTATAATTTCTATTAAATTATCTATGGAGTGAGCGTTGTTTTTCCTTCTCGCCTCGCTGCTTCTTCCACAATAATTTGTTAACAATAAAAACTAAAGAATCGCCGTCTATTGGGCGCGTTCCTCGAGCACTGACTGGCGCTGGCGATGACGCCGTTCAATGGAAGTCTTTTCATTTATTGTGTTTCCTTTTTTCTTTATGTTTTTATTTATTCCGAACAAACATTTCGATGACGCTCTGTGTTGCCAAACGATCTTTTTAACGCTTTTTTTTTGGTTTTTTGTGGGCTTGCCCCCGGTGGAATTCTTTTCGAGTGGAAATTTCTGCCGAAAAATTTAGGCGATTAAAGCAGAAGGGAAACCAAGTGCAACAAGGATCGTTTTATTAGTTATAATTTTAGTTTCTTTTGAAGGTTGGAAGCTGGCACCCTTTTCACTTGTTATTTTCCAACTTGTATACATTTTTCTCCTCCAAATTCATCTTAAAAGACCTTCGAAACGAAAAACATTGAAATTTCGCGCTCACCCACGCCCCAGATCGTAAACCCATAAAATGGACCCAATCTTTATCAAGCCGAACCCCGAGTCGAACCCAAATCACAAAAGAAAACAATAATAGCGACGATAAACATTCGATGATCATGTAAATGAATCAAGTCAATGTTTGACGTCAAGTGGAGTGTAGACAACAGAACATTTAATATGGCAATAAAATCGTTTACTAATTGATAACCAACAGACTCCGTTTCGAAATCAATATTCGGGGGCACTCGCCGAAAATAGCCAAAGGATCGATCGGATGATCGCAATGATCAGTTGATCTCCTCGTGAGATTGAGGGAGAGGGAGCGGAAGATTACGTGCAGAATTGGGGGATAACTCTGGGTCGTATATTATGTGAAACAAATTTATATTAAATACAAAAATATTTACATATACCGACGCTAAATAGTCGTATAATCGATAATAAATAGCGGCGACTGCAAAATGAACACGTTTAGTAAATAATCGCAAAAGTTGTCGAGCGTCAAGAGCCGTGCTTTATTTCTCACTTGCCCCGGAACGAGAACGAGAAAAAAATAATAATAAATAGAAACACCAACCAAGGCGAGGAGACGTTGGAGGAAAATCTCAGTAAGAAAGGAACAAGAATCACGGGCATTGTCTCTCCCTCCGTCCGGAGGGAGTCAGAAATCTGGAAATCTGGGTGGAAATACCAGAGACGGGCCTACATACGTCTCCGCCTGATGAGGCTATTGGGTGCTAATGATGACATTGTTTTACAAGCCGGGCGGAGCGATGATTAATTGAATTGTGATCTATCAATGTCTCTTGTCTCGTCGCCTCCGTCTATGACGATTCATAGTCTTGGCAGTGCTCCTCCTTCTGCGTTGATAAGACTACGCGTCAGAGCCCAGAGCTAAACACGGCAATTAATAACTAACAGTTGGAAATTCTTTAGGAAATCAAGTTCAAAGCCAAGTATATTTATAGTTAAAAGGTATTTCATTAATCCCAAGGAAGTAAATCTCTAAAAACCAATATTTCAAACTCCCATTACACTAGTTTCGAAAGGGATTCACCCTTCTTCATTAGGTGTCATTTCCTCTATCAATTTCATGATGTTATGTATGATTTTGATAGGGAAGAGTTCTTGGTAATGCGTATTCCCTAGTATTAAAAGTAGCTCAACTGTTAGTCACTCGGTCACATGTATCGATGATTGCGATATCCAGCACCTTGCCTTACCAACTGGTTAACTGACTGACTGACTGACTAACCGACTAACTGACTAACCGACTAACTGACTGACTGATTGACGGACTAAGGAGGATCACCACCGGCTCTGTTGCCATATTTGTTTATAAACAAATGCCGAAAAGCGCTCGCTCTAAATGATGGATGAAGCGGTGGGGGCCGTAAGCCTAAAACAATCGCAAGACGCCTTGAGCTCTGCCTGCCTGCCTGCCAATCGACTGATCGATAACAGGGGGAACCGTTATAGCTCCGGCTAACGGTTAATTCCGCCTGGGTGCGCGCGTGTTTGTATTGAGTTTTGCATATGGCAACAACAGTTAAGCAAACACTTTTGCCTAGCGAAACAATTTCGTTAATTAAATGCATTCAGCGGATCGGTTCATTCATGCTACAGATACACAGATACACAGATACTGGGCGGGGGTGTACGGCACAGATTGATTGATCGGATTAAGAGCAGGCACTGCGGGAAAAATTCAGAGCTTACAGCATAATCCAAATTTAAAAAAAAAACTAAAATGTCCTTGCTTTAAGGGATAAATCCTGGTTTTTTAAATGTCACATAATTTATTTGTTAAGTTAGTTGATAAATGTTCTAGAAGTAATTAACCAAAAAAACTAGGAATTAGTCTTTAAAAGAAAACATTTCTTGAAGAATTTTTATCATTATCGTTTGAGATTTAAAATTTTCGGACAACGAAAAAAATTATTCGAAACTGAAGAGCTTTCTGTTTCCACAAACCGATTTAAAATTCACTTTGCTCTTTTCGACAAATATTCAAAAGGATAATGCTCTATCAAGATTCTCCACAATAAAGCTCAAATATTTCCTATATTTACCCCAATCGGGTGTTGCACTACGCAATTGCTCCGTTTTCGATTTCGAATTCGCGACGTGCAATTGCTGTCCGTTTCGGACTTTCTTCGTGTCCCACTCAGATAAGCCGCGGACCAAAAAAACAAGGTGACCATAACGACGACAACAACAACAACAGCACGGATGGCGATAATGTCTGCACTTGAGTGAACTGCGATCAGGCAGCACTGCTTTCTTAAATAATTTAATTAATTAATATATTAAAATTCACATTTAGATCCGTCACGATTCCTCTGTTCCTCCACCTTCTCCTTTCCGTTTGCACTCTCAGGACATACCCGCACTCAGAAATGTTGGTTGAAAAAAAAAAAAAAACACTCGAAAGGCACCGTTATTTTCGCAATCCTTCGCGCTTTTGAGTCGAACGGGAGTGTGTGGCAAGTGGGGGGAAAATCGCGAAAAATCAAAGAGAGAGCTGAGCGATCGCGTCCCAGGACCGTTACCGTTAAGCGGCGCACGCTGAATTGAAGCGCTGCAGGCACTCGGTTGACACTTTTTGTTAACGGTGACGGCGGCGGTGACGTCGCTCCGTCGCTTCTCGGTTCCCGTAACCGTTCTGATTTAAATGGAACGCTCCAAGCTCACGTCTGTTCCCAGTCTCTGCCGGCGCAGGCGTCGCCGTCAGCGTCGCTGCCCTGCCCTGTCCGCGAACCGCTATTCCAGTTGCTCTTCTTTCCGTTTCTTTTCCTCCTCGCCTTTTTCGGCGACTTTCCAGCCAAGCTTGGCTCTGCCGTCTCCTTCTTTTCCTGCACTTTCGAGGCGGGGAGGGGAGAAAAGGGAGAGGGAGGAGAAGGAGCGGCAAAGGAGCACTACGACACGTTCCGCGACGCCTCCATCATATGACTGGCAACAAAAACATGGCAAAAACACGGCACGGCACAGAAACTGAATCGAAAAATCCGCGAGTATAGCACTCGAAAACAAATCAGAGCAGCAACGACGGAGAATGCAGAGCGGAAAAGCTCGGAAACGCACGGTAGACGGTATGAAACGGCAAAGCGGAGCGAACGAGACGAAAGCGAGCGCGGCATTAAGTGTAATTGTCCCACCTCCTTTAACTGTCGATCGTGCGTGCGCCTGTGTGCGTGTACGTTTTTAGTAGGTGTCTCTCTGTGTGTGCGTGTCGAAGATCTCTAATCCGGCGCTCACTCACTTTTGAGCTACTCGCTCTTCGGCGGCTCCAGAATAAGACAGGTCAAAATCACTCAAGAACCGCTCGGATTTCGCTGGCTGCGTGTGTCTGTGTGTGTGATTATGTGTGGTTGGAAGGAGAGCCCCCACCCTCGCCGCACCATCGCGCATCCCTGCACTAACTAAACTAAACTAAACTAGAACTACAAAAAACTAAATCAAGTCGAAACGGCGATCGGCAACTACGAACTACGCCCCTTCCACCCCTTGGAACTCCCACAAGCCCATCGTCGCGAAAAGCAGTGATATTTTTTCGTGTGCTACATATAATCACTGCTACCACTGGAATACGGAGCAGCACAGTGGAACAAATCGCTAGAAGGAGGAAGTACAAGTGATTGGAAGTGTCCTTAAGACTATATTCATTTCAAATGTACATACATAATAATTTACATTTATTTACATATTATCATATTTTTCCTAAGAGAATTTGGCATTAATAGTTCTAATTATTTATTTTCTATTTCGATAGAATATGTATACAATTAAATAAATGTTATAAAATGCTTCTCTATAAATATTATTCCCCAATTGTTTAGCTTGACATAAAATCCGATTGCCCCAATTTCAAGAAATGGTTTCACATTTAAAGATATAAAGAATATTAATAAGCTTTATCAAAGCTGACCTTGAACAAATCGGAACTGATCAGGACAGACAATGATTCACAATTCTATAGTGACTTTCCCAAACACCCAAATAACCTTGATTGAATGCGAAGTAAATAAATTGTTATAAATGTTTCCATAGAACTGTAAAATGTGGTCGTGACATACCCATTTTTCTTTACGTCAAAGAAGCTAAAGGGCTAAAAGCGAACTTGTATCGAGTCATGGACAATTTTTGGTAATAATATAGATATATACAAATATGTTATATATATAATATATATCTGACCAGATTCTTCATCTCAAAATAATAATTAATTTGCATCTGTCTTAAGGAAGTTTTTACAGTATCTTCTCTGTGCGTAATGGAATATTACTATTATATCTTCCCATATATCTTCATGTATAACAATTTTCATTGTTATAATTACCTTATTGATAGATTTCTTACCGTTACAAAGCATTATCTTTGTTATATTTTACCGCAATAACGATCATTACCCATTTTCGACCCACTGTGTGCTCTGCTCTTTCCGTTTGATCGGCGTTAGCCTGGCCACCGACGACAACTTTGGCAGAAAATACGGCAGAATTCAGGCCGGAGACCCCCACCCAGACCCAAGTGGGCGCCCGGCCCATCCCAGAAGAGAACACACCTAGTACCTATACGGTCTGACAATAACAACACACAATCGCGGTGAACGCAAATGATTTGTCTACGGATTTTAGTGCTTTATGACGGGCACTAGGCACTAGGCACCGGGCACTATACCAGAGCGCAAACTTTAACGTCGTCAACGGCAGCCGCCGAGCCACCCACCGCCACACCCACTGAAGCCACAAGCCACCGAACCACCCCGGAAACTTACCCCTCGACTTACTTACCTTGATCTTGGGAGCTTACAGGGCCTGATCCTGGGCCAGCGTGAAAGGTCTTCACTGTCAATGCCAATGTCAACAGTGAAAAATGTAAATTTTTGATTACCAGGTGAGGTCTGTGCGGGTCTTGAGTTCTTATAGAGGGGATTAGGTACACCAAAGGAAATGTTACGAGTATCGGGAGGTAACTTTGTAAATTTTCCACTACGATAAACCAATAAATAAGTCGGCACAAGAAAGTCTTTATTTATTTACTATAACAATTTTTACAATAGGAAAATAATTTAAAAAAGTCTTCCAAGTATTACCTTAATAACCATAGCAAGATGAGTCAATAATGTCCTTTTTTAACTAGTATCAGAATCACTGCTTGAAAGAATAAAAAACTAAGAAGATATAAATAATAATGTCAGGAGATTTCTGTAGACCCAAAAAAAGTGTAAAGATCCCTGTGGCCCACCGTGCAGGTGCAATCACTGCAAACGCAGCGCTTCCAATGGGAAGATCGCGAACGAGAGCAGGGCAAGTGTTGTACAAGTACTCATCACCATCAACATCAGATTTGAGTTATCGCCTCCGTTTATTTCCCTCTGCTCCACATTTACTGTATAGTCTCCCGGCGATCGATTTTGATTTTGCGAGCGGAGAAAGCTCCCCGGAGAGCGCGCGGAGATAGCCGCCCGGGGGCATCGCCAGTGACAATGATAGTGTTGATAACAAGCGCGCCTCGAGTGCTTCGCTTTGGATAAGAGTAAGCGAAGCTTTAGCTCGCCAAAAGTAAAACTCACGATCTGGGGAGAGCGAGAATTTGGAGCAGTGTTTGGCCATGACACCTGGAATTTGATGATGCGAAATGATGACTTACCTAAGTACACTCTGAGAATATATAACTAAAGATTAAAAAAGTACTAAAAAGTGAACTGTTCTTTAATGGGAACTATTCTAAAGTTTACTTATCATGGAATATAGTTTAGGATTCATACATTTTTTAATTGAATTTATTCCCCATTCAAGAGATTTGAATTGATTTTTCCCAGTGTTTTTATAGATCTCCCTGAACTCTGTGTATTATATCTTCAACGTCATAGATCGTATTACCTCAAACAAGCGAGTTTGCTCCTCAAATCAGAGCGGACAAATACGACTCAACGAGGTGCTAAAAGATCCCATTTGTGCTCGATCAGTGGAGCCTTTAATTGGAAAGATAAGCTATATATGTATATACATCGCGAAAAGTGCGAGGTCTTTTCTTTATGCAGAGAGAGAGAGAGAGAGAGAGAGAGAGAGAGTGAGAGATCCGGAGAGAGGGCGGCACTCTCAAGGCCCGCGGAGACTCCTATTTAAATTGGCAACTGATTCATTGGAAGCATTAGCCAAAGTTGATAAGCATAATTAATTACGCTTTGATGTATCGATGCTCGCCTCCTGTCACCAAAGCGGCAAAGTGGCCGCCACAAATCCGAGTGTATTTAAATAAATTCAAATGAATTGTAATTGATGGGATACCTGGCCACCGGGCCCACGGAAGGTATTTCCCGACGATTCACGGCTCTCTGTCTTGGAAGTCGCCGATTCGATTAGTAGCGCTGGAATGTTCGAATGACATCTGCCAGTTATGATTTTGGAAGCCCAATCAATTATGGAGGTGATGTGTAGGGTGACAACTCCTTAGCGCCATTAAACATACATTTTTTACTAGAAAATTTAATTAAAAATATGGTAAATTTTAGAAATGTAAAAAAGCTAAATTTACATTTTTCTCGAAGTGAAATAAACTCATTCAAATACTTATTCCTTATAAGAAAGATAGAAAATACCCAAAATATTGTCGATAAAATGACAAGGTTGATATTCTATCTCTAAATACTTCTTATTCGTAATATCCTTATAAGAAAGATAGAAAATATCGAAAATATAGTTGATATAATGACATGGTCGATATTCTACCTGTAAATACTTATTTTTTTCGTAATATCCTTATAAGAAAGATAATAAATATCGGAAATATACTCGATAAATTGACAAGGTTGATATTCTACCTCTAAATACTTATTTTTTCGTAATATTCTTATAAGAAAGATCGAAAATATAGTCGATAAAATGACATTGTTGATATTCTACCTCTAAATGCTTATTTTTTCGTAATATCAAAGCATAATATGTTCCCGATTTCGTATATAGAGCGACATCTTGGTCGATATATTATATCTTACCTTCCTTTTCGATAAACACCCCTTATGATCAGTCATCGTGTAAATATTATCATATATCCATCATGAGGAACCCATCAATCACTTCAAAACTCACTGCATTCCGCTTGTCTGTAATTGAATCAAAGTAAATAGCATTCAGCACTTGATGGATAGCATAGAAATCCATCATCATAGCATGGAATTCAATCGAAATTAATAATTTAATGAGATTAAACAGATAAAATAATGAAATCTCAAGGAATATCCATAAAACCGCCTTTAAAAGAAACTCTTTCACTACACATTTTTAAAGCCTTCATTTTCGGTGAACACCGATTCTCTCGCTCTCGTTTTGGCGCACATTTACTCGCATATATATCTGAGAAATCATTTTAAATATCGGCTATAACAGCTATCATACAAAATATACAAACGATTTGGAGGACAGACGAGGACTTTCAGCTATTTTTGCTTAGCAGATGAACTATGTTGCCGATCATCCGACAGCCGTTCTTGTGGTGCAACAGGTTGAGGCACGGATCGCGTATCTTCTCCTCGAGCAGCTTGATCAGCTCCGCCCGCAGGCACTGGACCATCTCGGCCGTCTCGTGGTCGTGGGCCTTCAGTATGATCCAGCCGCTCTCCAGCAGGAAGAGGAAGTCGCCGTCGTGCAGCTCCACCTTGAAGTCGCTGCCGGCGAACAGGACCATGGCGATGAGCGGCAGCATCGAGCAGTCCCGTATGTAGATGGCACTGGTCCGCACCTTCTCCTGGTAGACGAGGAACGGTGCCTGGAAGACGGACACCTGCGAGTTGACCGAGGAGGGGTGTATCTTCACGTAGCCGTCGCCGCGCGTCTTGAAGCGCAGATCCTGGTGGCTCGGCTCACGCGGCACGGCGCCGCCGGCCGTCTGCACGTAGACGCGCTCCGGCGTCATTATCTTGACGATGTTGGGATAGAGGGCGGCGCAGAGGAGCGAGGTCAGCAGGCGGTTGTTGTCGCCGTTGTGGTTCTGCTCCACGCCGGTCAGCTGCAGTATATTGTCGCTGGCATTCTTCCGCCTCCGAGGCACATCGATGGGCACGAACCCAATGGAGACGAGCAGCTCCAGGTACTGGTACTTGAGGTCCGCTATCGTTTCCAGTGTGTTTAGTGACAGGAAGTGCTCGCTGGCGTAGTTTCTGCTGGCCGCAAAGTTTCCCCTCCGCGACACATCCAGCCATTTCTATTGAGGATTGGATTATAGAAGGAAGCTGAGTTGGTAAATAGAAAAAACCCACCCTGTAGGCATTCAGGACGGTGAGGTGATCGCTGTTTCCTATGGCGAACATCCGCTTGCACTTGTCCGCCTCCGTGCGCTTGTTCATCGGACTCACGAACGGCGACTTGTTGCTCAGGCAGGCGGCGATGGTCAGCACGCTGTCCAGACACTGGAAGATCGCTCCGTACAGCATCAGCTTGCCGATGCGCACGTCCACGGGCAGAGCGGCCAGGTGATGGCCCAGCGGCGTCAGCTGGTCATCGGCATCCAGGGCGCCCACATCCCTTAGCCGCGTGAGAGCACCCAACACGCTGTCCTCGGTGGGCGCCTCCAGAGTCTCCATGAGAACGGACAGCGTGTTGCGGGAGGCGAACGTCTGCAGGGTCTTGATGCGCAGCACAATCTGCTCGAGCGGCACGCGCTGGATCTCCGGCACCGGCTGGGCCAGGATGTGGTGGCTGTAGCGGTAGCTGGTGTACAGGTGGATGCACACGCCGGGCATCACGCGACCGGCTCGGCCCTTGCGCTGCTTGGCGTTCGCCCGCGAGACCCAGACCAGGTCCAGCGACTCCATGTTGCGGTTCGAGTCGAAGCACTTCTCCTTCATCAGGCCGCAGTCCACCACGAACACGCAGTCGTCGATGGTCACCGAGGTCTCCGCTATGTTCGTGCTCAGGACGATCTTCCGCTTGCCGGGCGGCGCCTTCTTGAAGACCAGCGCCTGGTCCTCGCCGGAGAGGGACGAGTGCAGCGGCACCAGGACGAACTTGCCGGCGCGCGGCGAGAAGAGGGCGTGGTCCAGCAGGGAGTCGTGCACGGTCTGGATCTCCCCGAAGCCGGGCAGGAAGACGAGGATGGTGCCCTCACGGGGCCAGTCGTGCGAGCCCTCGACAATGTACTTGAGCACGGACTCGATGAGCTCCGGATTGATGGTCATTGGCTCCATCAAATAGATGCTCTTGCACGCCGGCTTGCTGTATTCTGAAGGAAGTTAAGGATAAAGGATGATAATCTCTAAACAGGAGGCTCTCTTACCCGCATATCGCTGATAGGTCTCTGCTAGAGTTAGCTTCTCGTCCTTGATCTTCTTGCCCGGCGCCTGGCCCGAGGCCTGGACATCGGCGTACTCCAGCTCCCGCTCGAGCACGTCCTGCTCCTGCTTCTTGAGCTTGCGACAGTACTTGGTGTCGTACTCCATGACGAAGCCGCTCAGGTCCAGAATGTCCTCGAGGAAGAGTTGCTGCACGGGAAAGGTGCGACCCGGTATGTCCAGCACGGGCGCCCCCCCAAAGTAGTCGGAGAAGAGGGCGGCATTCAGGGTGGCCGACATCAAGATCACCTTGAGATCCTTCCGCTCGCGCAGCAGGTTCTTGAGGATGAGCAGCAGAAAGTCCGATTCCTCGGACCGCTCGTGCACCTCGTCCACGATGACGTGCGTGACGCTGCTTAGGAGCGGATCCGAGGCCAGGCGCCGCAGCAGGATGCCCGTGGTGCAGAAGCTGAGCCGCGTGCTCGCCGACACCTTGTTCTCCAGCCGGATCTGGTAGCCCACCAGCTGGCCAATGCGGTCCAGGCGCTCGGCGGCCACCCGCTCCGCCACGCCGATGGCCGAGAGCCGGCGCGGCTGCGTGCATATGATCTCGACGTGGGGCAGACTCTCCTTGGGGGGCAGCTGGAGGGCGCGGAAGAACCAGTTGTCGAGGATGAACTGCGGCACCTGGGTGCTCTTGCCGCAGCCCGTCTCGCCGGATATCACCACCACCGGCGAGCTCTCGATCAGCGCCAGAATGCGCTCGATCTCCGCGAAGGCGGGCAGCTGTTTCCTCCCGTCGATCACCTTCTGGTAGCGCTCCTCCTTCCGCCGCTCCACGAACTGCTGCAGCAGGCGGCGGTTCTCGCGCGCCTGAGCCTCGGCGTTGCGCTGGTTCCCCCCCTCATTCCGCGACGTCTGGCCGCGGGCGTAGTGCGAGGGCTTCGGCGCCTGCTGGCCCTCGCCGTTCAGGTCCCGCCCGCCGCCCTCCGGCTCGTCCTCGAAGAGCGAGCGCTTCGGCGAGGGAAAGGGAGCCGTGTCGAGGTGCCCGGCCAGCTGCTCGTCGGACTGCAGCAGGTCGCAGATGCTGTACACGCAGGGTATGCCGTCGCGGCAGATCTCCCGGGCCTCGCGGTACAGGTGGCGGGCGTAGCGCAGGCGCAGCTCGTGCGGTATGTCGTGGCAGGTGGTCTTCAGGTAGACGTAGGGCGCCTCGTACGGGTAGCGGCTGCCGGGCGGGAAGCGCACCTCCACGTGGAACCACAGCTCGTTGTCGTTCTCGTCGACGCCGTCGACGCCCTTCCTGGGGGCCGCCTCCTTCTCCGCCGGCTGCGGCGGCAGGTGGGCGAAGCGGCACTTGGGGCCGAACCGGCAGGTGCCGTCGCGATCGAAGTTGCGACACCGCTGCGGCGCCTTCTTCTTCTTGTCCAGCGCCGCCTGGGCGGCGGCAGCGGCGGCCGCCAGGACCGCCTCGCGGGCCTTGCGCACCTCCGAGGGACTGTGGGCCAGCAGGTGGTCGATGCGGAACTTCAAGTTCCACACGCGGTTCTGCTCCCGCTCCTCGTACGCCTTGTCGTAGATGGACTCCAGAGCCTCCTTCTCGTCCGCCCGCATGTCCAGCAGCTCCGCTTCGCTCGGCGCCTCCAGGTGCGTTTCCTCCGCTTCCGGAACGCGCATGTAGCGGCGGTAGAGCAGCAGCAGGGCGGCCTCCGTGTCGCCGGAACAGTGCTCGTACGCCTCCAGGCAGTGCACGGCCTGGAAGCCGTAGTTCTCCAGCTTGGCCAGGGCGTAGCGGCGCAGGCGGTCGCCGTCGCTGCCGTCGCCGCGGCTGGCGCTCACGCCCTGGACGCTCTGCACCATCAGCGTGCCGCGGTCCTGCCAGTACGAGTGCTTCACCCCGTGGCCGCCTCTGCCGCGGTCCTTGTACTTGCTGATGTCGTCCAGCTTGAAGTCCGGCCCGTGGATCGCCCGCAGCGTGTCCATCGTCATCTGGCGGCACTCGTCATTCAGCCGGAGCACATGCAGCTCCGTCTTCCGCGACTTGTTGTCCGCCTGCGACTTGGGCGCAGCGGGCACGTTGCTGCAACGAGAGATTTGTGAGCTTTAATGGATCTGCTGATAAAGGGCGTAAAGCTACTCCACTCACGTGGTGCGCACGTCGCTGGGGCTGCGCAGGAAGCAGTCGTCCATGTGCTGGCGCGAGGATTCATCCATGTCCGCGGTTCGGGGGGGTGAGGTGAGGTAAGGCAAGTCGGGTAAATTTCACAACAAAACGCCGAACGTTAGTGTGACCGTGTTGGATGAGGTGGGGAATACCCGCGGTGGTACGAGCTGTGAAACTATCGGTATAGGTATCGAAATTTAATTTAATGGAAATATGTTGAAAAAAAGGGTTAACCTATACTATTTGTTCCTCTGACTGCTATTTGGTATAGCCTTTTGATCTATATCTTTCCGATTTTTTAGTATTAATGAGAAAAACAAGAAGACTTACTGTAAACTTATTCAAAAAGCTTCAAAATTGATCAAAAATATACGTATATAAAGGGTTGGAAATAACTCCTTTACAGCGTTGTAAACTCCCGGCTAAAAGGGTATAGAAATCCATAATAAAAGTTTATTTAATGCTTTAAAATCAACATTATTTGTGCTAACGTAGTAAAATTATTTGATTTCTCGCTAAAAAAATAAAAAAGTATTTTCTTTTCTTAAAATTAAATTTCCTTTATTTTATTCCGAGATTTTCTGTTTTCAGCATACTAAATAAATGACGTTACAAAACTTTTAAATTGGTTTGTCATCTGGTTTTAGAAAAATGTTTGTTCATGGCAACTGTTTCCTTTTCATTAAAAATATTAATGTTAAACTAAAAAAAGCACATATCGTAAAGCATTTCAAAAGGAACATATAAATTTGCGTTGTTTACGGCTCTTATACCCGGATACAATACCTTCAGTGGTAAATAGTGGTTATTTATATAGAGAAATGCCTTAATAAACGTCCAATAATCTCTCAATCGGAAGGCTCTTCGTTCCGTAAAGCATCTCCCAGCCTCAATTGTTCCAGATATTTCCTATTTTAAAGTAAAATTAAGCAAATAAAATTAAAGTAAATAAATAATAAGGTACTTTTAAAGTACTGGCCTTACGTTACATCCAGATGGACCTGAGTCAACGTTTCAATCTCTTGCATCTTGGCCAAGTGATTGGCACGGTACTTCCTTTTCTTGTTGGCCAGCTCTGCCTTTTTGGCAGCCGTCTTGGCCAGTGTCGCGTTCAGAGTCTTCTTCCTCCCGTCGATGATTTTATCCAGATCTTTGGTGGACTACAAATAAATAAATAAATTAAAGGCTTTCGACACAGAATGATGAAAGGGTGCTTCCTTCATACCATCGTGGCGTACTGCTGGCAGCGACTCTTCTTGGCCTCCTGGCAGGGCTGGTCAGGTGTCTGCTCCACGATGGCCTTGGCATCCACTAGCCTTGTGAGCTGACACATGAGTTCTTCGGCCTGCGAGGTCACCTCGTTGAGGCGAGGCAGCAGATCCATGTCCTCGGGCGGAGGCACTAGAGTGGCGGTCGCCAGGCAGCTGTACTGGTCCAACAGTTGCTTCTTCTGCTCCTCAAGCTTGTCCAGCTCCACTTTCATCTGCGCAGTGTCCACGAGCTGCAGCGGTCAGACGTGGGAGTTAAGAAATTCACTTTAAGCGGAAAACTTACCAATTGGGAGAGGTTCTTTTCTAAGAACTCTACAATTGTATTGTCATTGTTCAAGATGAGTTCCTGGACCTCTTTTGGATTCTTTGACATGATTATTGATAGTTCTGGACTCAATAGAATGCACTTTTTGCAGTTATTTGGCAAAGGAAGCCGGTCGCTCCTTGAAGCTTAGCGAGTTTCGAGAAGAGAAAGATCGAGAAGGCGATTATCGATAATTAAGTGTTGATGCACAAGCCGGACCAGTGTTGTATAATGCCTATTAATCCGGGGAATTCTTAACTTTGCCGAAATTGGTTGAATTTTATTCTATTTTTATTAAGAATTAGGGAAAAGTAAAAGAATAAATCATGAGAAATGTCCAATACATCTTTTAACCTTCCTATAGTACTGCAAATTAGATCGTAGGTGGTATTAACAGTACTTAAAAGGATTCATTTGCATGGTAAGTAATGAAGTTCTGATCAAAATCAAATTAGCAATCTTCTTTCTTTATTTCTTTAGTACTATTCGCACAGATTAAATAAGGGAAAACTTCCGGCATAATGGAAAGTAATTGTAATTTCATTGAGTAATTAACAAATCCTTAAAACAAAGTGGAAAACTCATTAAAAAATGACCAGACACAAACATCAGAAGATAGTGACGCTTTGAAATCGCAAGTGTCTTGAACAATTTATTAGCAAATCCTTCCGAATTAGTCTCCCATTTGTCTCATTAATCATCGTCGCCGCCGGATGATGGGCTCGTGTCTATCTGGCCAGTTGGGCCTGTGTGTTATGCAACTACCAGGAAATCTCTGGCCGAGATCAGGGCAGAGATATGACCATCAGGTAAAAAACATTGCGACTTTTCCTGCTTACAACAAAAGGGCGACAGCGACGGCTGTAAATTGAGTTACATGCCACAACAACAACACACGAGGAATGGCAACTCCACTCTGCATGAGTCCGAGATTCGTTCGTTTGTCTTTTGTCACCGACACCGACACCGGCTGAAGATGGGGTAAACCGACCCGCTGTAGTCCCACTCTCCTCCATCTCCCCTCTTTCCCTCGCTTTTGGACGTCTTAAACAATTAAAAGTCAGTTAGGTGAATTTGATGCGGGACAAAGGGGGGGCCCCCAAGACGACGACGACGAAGATGTTGGCAAAGTGAGGCATCGAAAGCAACAAATGTGCACTTGAAAAATATTAGAGAAAATACGAGTTACTCTTAAATATTATAAGAAGTATTTTATAACAAGAAGTGCTGAATCAAGTCTTGTAAAAAATAAATATTTTATAAAAAGAAAAACGGTCTCAAGTCTTGTAAAATAAACTTAAGGTTTCAAACTACAAAGATCTCATGTATAACTCTTATATTTCAATGTTCCCATAATTCTTTCATTGCTAAATATTACCTTTAAAAGGAAACCAGTCTTATAAATGATTAGTAATGTTTAAGCCTTGAAAGATCTGGTTTTTATCATTCATTTCCCTTATTTCTTTCAGTGCCTAAGCAAACATGTTCATTGTAGATCTCTGTAGAGTCGGATGTGGACTAAGCTCGGACCCCGGTGGCGATGTAAGCGATTTCCTTCCAATGACAATTCTTACATCTAAATTGTTTTTATGGCCGCCGTTTAGGGGGAACTCGCTTAATGATTTAGTAAGCCAAAAAAAGGTAATAATTAACAAAGGGAAGTGGTTCATGTTTTGGTTCTGTCAAGATCTCTATTTTCTTCTAGATCTTCTAACAAAATCCTTGGAATCTTCGGCTAAATGAATATGTTAACCGAAATGGCAACCTATAATTGCCAAGTCAGCCATGGCTTTCCCGCCGACTTGCTGCAATGCGTCCGTCCACTTATAATGCCGAGTCACGCACGGCGGAGGGAGACATTGAACCGAAGCTCGCCTTGAACTCGCCCGGAAAATGGAAAAGCCCGGGTGAGCGAGGGAGTTGACTTTTCGCACATACACTTTAAACAGAATTCGAATTATGCGCATATTTGGAGGCGAAGTGGAAAAATGCAGCGGCCAAAATGGGAAATTAGTCAACTTAAAGACGGCAATTTGGCTTCGGATCTGCGCAGAAGAGGGAATACGTATGCCTGGGAGCTGGGATTTCAAACTGGAGCCCGCGACGGTTGTATATAACTTGGCCTGGGAGACTCTCGGGGACAGTGCGACCTTTAATGGCGGCATTGTGTGCTAAACAGCCTCGAAGCAGCAGCTCCGAGCTCCGAGCTCGGAGTTGGAAGTTCCAAGATTTCTGGCCAAAGAAGCGCGCGTTGGCGGTGGCAAATTCTCACGCTCTCGGCAAACGCTCGGGGCTCCCATTGTTCCCACAATTTTCCATTCATTCAGTTTGCTCGCGATCTGTTCCTACTTAGTAATAAGTTTTGGTCCGGAATATAAAAGCACACACCATGCACACTCGGGGCCTGTCATCATCGTCATGATTATCATCGTCGTCTCTGTCGGGGTAATGAGTCTGTTTTATATGGGGTTAGTAAGTACGTGGAATCTTTCCTATATACTCACGTCTGCATGTACAGCAAGTACTTGCCTGCAACGAGATCTCGAGATGTGGCAAGGGTGAGTGAGGAGATCCCGACACCTTATATAAAGCCACCAAGAGACCCGAGCATCAGCCAGGGAAATTTCAGTAAGAACGGAGACCCATGGTCTCAGAAGAGGTTACTAGAGTTTCTTTAAGTTTTTGGAACAAAAATAATAAACCCCTTATAAAGGTTTGAAATAAGTGAGAAATATTCTTTATCTAGATTGATTCGGCTGCTATATATATGATATTATAACACTCTGCATGGTTATAATAATAGCATCGTAAAATAACCATTAACTAAAGCCTATTTTATTGCTTTCACAGTTGCTTCCACACATTCTTTATAATTGAAAGGCAGATCGTTAATTTAAATGCATCATCTTAATAATTTAATGAGAAATTTCTAAATTAAATGCTAATTAACTTGTCGTGTTCTCCTTTATTCTCTCTCTCTGAGCAGGTAACTCCGTATTAGCCTAGATCATAACTACATAACATATATATATGCTCATGGGAGATAATGTGAGTGGTTCCGTTGTCAACACACATATCCCACGGCATTCGCTGGGGTACCAAGTGTGACATATTTGTGTGCTGTGCCCGCAGCTCTATTATAAGTCTAATCACTTTCATTATGATCACGATCATCCAAATCTTCGCTCGGGCACGTCGGTGATCACGCTGGGCGGCGGCGTCCACTGGTCTTGTCCGAGACGTGGTCATAAAGTGCTCCGCCGGTGCGTAATTCCAAACTGTCCACCAAGTGAGCGAGTGAGCAGGCGATCTTCTGTCCCCGAAGAACCGTCATTAAGCCGTCGTGTCTCCCCTTTGCCACTCGCACGAGCACTGTAACCCCCAGCCCCATAATACCCATTAGTGCTGGCTATGGGAATATATATATTAAATACGATATGTATTAGATATACCTCTCTAAATTACAATGATAACCTCAAAGTCATGAAAAGCCTAACAAAAACCATTTGCATCGGCATTTAAGTTTTGTGTTTGTAATCCTTTGTAAGCTGTGCTTTTTAGGGGCTATAAGTAGGTCCTATTTCCTGGTTATTGATTCCTGTAAGCTTACTTATAAGCCCGCTTATATTAAATACCCTTTGATTATATTTAATACATTCCATTATATTAAATATTATCCATTACTAAACGCTAGTTAGTAGCTACGCTGGCATCTCCGACCCCTGCTTTCCTCGATCGGTTTGCATGCAACCGAACAACCACCTTTGCCTCCGTCTCCGCTTCTGTTTTTTTTTTTTTTTTTTTTACGGCCTTTCTTCGCCGCTTTGCTCGGTTTTTTGCGCATGCGCCCCCGAGACGACGACGCTGGCAGAGAAAGCGACGATGCACAGTGGGATCAGTCAAAGGAGAACTCAGAGAAAAAGTGAAATAAAAAATGTATGCATAAATATATTCAATATTAATTGAATAAAAAAATGTTCAGAAAAAAATATAGATAGTTATTCAATAAGTGTTGCTTGAGGTAAAGTTTAAGACACCAAAATATAAATAGGAAATCTATAAATATAATTAAAATAAATAATTAAATTACATATTGTAATGGAACAAAATAATAAAAAGTATCATATTTAGAATATCTTTAAAAAATTCATATATTTTGTACATGTTTCAATATTTCAGGATACTCAAACATCAAATGTAACAATTTTTAATAAAAAACAGTAGACAAAACAATAATAAATTGGAATAACAGCCTGAAGGCCTTAGTTTGGCTTAACACATTGTAATTTATAAATTAAATTTGTTATTACAATAAAAGTATAATAACAATAATAATACATTGGAATATCAAACAATATACTAAGGAGTTCAGGAAATGAATTAATTACTTGCTATAATTCTTAACTGGTTCTAGTGTTGCTTTAATGGTATTGATAACCTACTAGGAAGATCAACGAGAACAGCTTCTTGATCTTTCGAATACAGCTTCATTAAGACTTTAGGTATTCAAACCTAACCTCTTCCATGACCCATCAGCTAGCTCTTGGAACTAAACCCATTGATCTGAGACCACTGTGCTCCGACGTTGGCAGAGAAAAAGGCCGAGATCGCGACGAAGACTGAGACTTCAGCCGGGCAAAGACTGGGCTCGGTTTGCTCATTCGACTTCCGTCACGAAACGCGCTCGGACGTGCGTCGCGTGGTTAAAATAAAAAAGTATGAAGCCATCGAGGCTCGAGAATGAGAAAATTAACCCAAAATAGCAGCGATAATTTTTTCGTATTTTGTTTATGTTTCGTGCTCTGTTTTCCTCTTGTGTTTTGGTGGTGAAAAAGCAACAAAAAAAATAAAATAAAAGAATGCTCGCTGGCGCGTAACACTCGAAGCAAGTCAACCCCCTAACGACGCACACACAAAAACCGGGTATTATCTGGTCCTGGGACACTCGCACAGGATGCGCTCGAGTGCACCGCCGCACCATCCGGCGCACCTGTTCCCCCGTGTGTGTGAATTTCGGAATCTAACTCGCGTTTAATTTATGCAAAAAAGCGGAAAAACCCAACCTGTTGGTGGGAAAGCCCCACAGGCAGCACTCCCACACAGGAGATATAGATAGAACGATCTGATCCCTAATGGGAAATGTCCCTTAATTGATCCGAGGATCTGTTTAGGCGATAGCTAAAGGATCATGCTGATTGTGGACATGCTGACGCTGGCCCTGGCAAACGAGCCGCCGATATGCGGCGGCAAGATGATGATGGGACATGGTCCAGGCAAAGTAGCAGCAGGAACAGGAGCAGCAGCAGGAACAGGAGCAGCTGCAGACCAGACCTCATTGTTGGCCAACAGCAATGGCGGTGGACTAGGCCATCGCCACTTGGCAGGCGAGGCACGCAGCTCACGCGACCATGTCAATGGTGAGGCGCGTGCGCGTGCTGAATACACTGGCAACAACAACTGCAGCAGCAGCAGCAGCAGCAGCAACAGCAACAGCAGCAACAACAATAGCAACAACAATAGCAAAAGCTACAACTTTGGCGACACAAAAGCAACGGAAGTGGCCACGAAAACGAAATGCGAGTACGCGCAACTCGAGCGTGAGAGCCGGAGCGTGAGCCAGAGCATGAGCGCCGACGCAGTGCAGCAGCGGCGGCAGCAGCAACCACCCAATGTGACAGCCCAGAGTGGCAATGGTAACGGGAGCAGCGCCTGCTCAATACCTACAATTGGCAGTGAGCTTTCCAAAGCCAACCTTGTGCCAGCAGCAGCAGCAGCAGTCGTCGCAGCTGAGCAGCAGAGGCTACAGCTACAGCCACAGACAGAGTCCGATTCCGAGTCCGAGCCCACTGGCCATCCGTCTGGCGATTCTGGCCAAGAATCTGGACTTGCTGGCATAGTTCTATTGAAATCCAGTGAAAAATCGGTGATTTGCCAGCCAGAGCGAGCAGAGCAGGCCGTACCCAGTGGCACTTTGACGGAGAAGTCGTCGGGCGACGTCGCGCGACGTACAGAAAAATTTGTGCAAAAAGGCAGGCGCGGGCTCGATAATCGTAGTTTTTTTTTTAATGCCTGTGAAAATGTGCAAAGTGCCAAGCCAGCAAGAGCAGCTACAACAGCAACAGAAACAGCAGCAACAGCAGCAGCAGCAGCAGGAGCAGCAGCAGCGGAGGTAGCCACTCAAGCACCTGCAGCAGCGACAGGGTTAAGTTTAAGCAAGGAGCGCGAGTCGGAGGAGTCGGGGCAGGCGCCATTGTCATTGCCATATTCGCAGGAGCAACGAGGAGAGGGAGGAGCAGCAGCAGCAGCAGCAGCAGGAGGAGATTTTTTGGGTGATAATGTCGCTGTCGGTGGCATTGCTGCTGTCGTCCGCCCACCACAAAGTGTGCCTGGCGGTTACGTGGATTACGTGAGAGCAGCGCCAGACCCGCAGCAATCTCCGCCAGCTTCAACAGCAGCTTCCCCCGAGAAGCTCATCGATTTCGAGTCCATCGAGGGCCACACTGTGGTAGGAGCAGCAGCAGCAGCAGCTGCAACAGCAACAGCAACAAGCTGCAGCAGCGACCAGGATCTCATCGATTTCGAGTGCGATTTGGAGTTGGAGTTGGGCGAGGACTTTGTGGCCAGTCAGCGCTTGAAGCGATTGCAGTGTAATTTTCAGGGACGCGTGGCCAGCGCGAGTAGTAACATTGATTGTGTAAAGGCATCCTTGAGACCACAACAACAACAACAAAAAGAGGAACAGGAGCAGGAGCAGGAGTGGGAGCAGCAACAAACCATAAGCATAACAAAGAAACCACCCCCAGCAGAAGAGGCCACTAGCCAGAGCCAGAGGCAGTCACAACCCCAACCTCAGCCCCAGCCCCAACCCGAGGCTCAACCCCAAAGCGAAACTCCAACTCGCAGCGCTGGCAAGGATTCAACCGAAAAGAAGGACAATAAGACGGCTGCAACAGCAGGCTCAAGTGCAATCCAATTAGACGCCGATTGTATTCCAGCGCAGCAATTGCCAAATGAAAGCGAAAAACCAGCCACAGCTGAAAATCGCCACACAACTTTGCTGAGAACATTGCCACTGCGCCGGCGCGAGGAGAGCAAGGACGCGGGCGAGGACGAGCGCCCGAGCGGGGACTCGGCAGCAGCGAGGACCAACGACCAAGTGGTGATTGAAATCGAAACGGACGACGAGGAGGCGGCTGCAGGGAGAAGCAGCAGCAGGATTAGGAGCGCCTTTGTCCCAGCAATCCGTCAGCAGCACCGCAGCGACTTCAAGCAGCTCCATCAGCAGCTCCAGGCAGCGGATGCCGGCGAGGAGGACCTCTTTGGGCCACTGCTCAGCGAGTTCGATGTTCAGCGATTTAGCGAGTACTTGAAGGCCGCCCGCCAGCTGCAGTGGAGCACCAGCCAGCCAGGCGCCACCGCCAGGAGGAGCTACCTTAAGCCCGTGGATCGTAGTAGCTTCCAGTGCTACGACGAGCTGCTGGCCGAGTTTGTCAGCGAGCAACAGGAGGAGTACGAGGAGTACGAGGAGAACGAGGAGGAGTGCAACACCGATAGCGACGACAACGATAGCCACAGAGCCTGCCAGTGCCATGAGTGCCTAGCCAGCCAGGAGCAGGAGGTGATCACCAGCAGCAGCAGCAGCAGCAGCAGCAGCAGGACAGATATAGCAGTAAGGCGAGCTCCGCCGCCGACACCACCACCACCACCACCGCCACCGCCCAAACCCTCAGCTCCAATCCCCACCAGCGGCGGCCACACGATGCGCGAGGTCAACGGCCAGCTGCGCGGTCTGCTCAAGAAGCCGAATCGCCCGCCGCCGGCGAGGAAGAACCGCGTCGTCTTCGACGAGACGCGCAACGAGTTCTTCGAGGCGGACTACATCATCCTGATACGCGAGGACTGCGCCTACGACGAGGAGGACGAGGAGCCCTGCACCTGCGGCGAGCACGAGCTGGTGCGCCTCTGCTGCGAGGAGGGCTGCCAGTGCAACTATGCGGTCAATCCCGCCGAGGCGGGCGATGGTCGGACGCCACAGGTGAGTAGGGATATCAAGGGGATATATTATGAATCTTTGGATAGTTAGTTTCTCCTTTAAACTTCCAACTCAAAGCATTATAAACATTACTCAGAAGTCTCTTTAGTTTGTATTTTAAATATTGAATAACTTTCCGACTACTACTTATCGAACTGATAATCAGCCAGGTTTCGTGTGGCACTGTTTCTGTGCAACAAGCCAGCGGATTGCGTTTCCCTGTTGTCCGGTTCCGGGGTTCCGCCTAAGCTGATTAGCCGCCGTCTCGGGCTCCGGCGCGGGTCTGGACTCCGGCTAATGAGGGGGCAACCGGAGCCACACCTCGCTCCTTCCTCACTATCCTCACTATCCCATTTCATCCCAGCCGGGTCGCAGCTTAAATTGGTTTATTATGGTGCACTTCTCCTCCGTTCCCTCGAATGGTGTCGAGGTGGTGGTGCTGCTGCCTGTGTCAAGTTTAAGTCGGCAGAACTGCTGATTCTTTATACTTAGTTGCTATATATTTCCCCTGCAACGCAGCTCGTTAGGGGAAACAGGAGAGTTACGGCCCGGAATAAGTATAAAGCAAAGTCAGGTGAAGGATGAAAGCATATTTGAAGCGTGTCTTCGTGGAATTTACTCTAGAACAAGACCGATTTGTTAACTTGAGCTTAATATTATATCGAAAATATGGATCATTAAAGTACTAAGCTTGAAATATTGATATTACTCACTCATTTATACATCGGAAAGGTTGGAAAGTTGGTATATCGAAATATTAAAATTTGAAAAATATATAAAATAAATAAATAAACTTTTAAATATCGAATTTGTAAATAATTGTTATTTATGTATTTTTCTAAATACCCATTATATGTGCTTTAAACATATTTTAAACTAAATTTTCAATATTAGACCGATATATCATTTATCGATTTATCGCATTTAACTTTTAAATATTGATATTAACAAAAATATGCCTAAAAAAGTGTGTCACATTAGTTAATCTATTAGCGAAGCAAAGGAATCAAAACTTCTTTTACACTGCCTCTTTGAATATTGAATCTCTCGAATTAAGTTTCAATATATCACACAGAATATCGATTTATATATCGGGCTTTTAGTCTGCATCGTTATATTGTTTTTTCTGTCAATTCATATACAATTTAATCCAGCTTTAGTTACCTCTTAATTATGCTTCATAAAAGTTTGTAATTCCCTTAATTAAATTGATTTCTCAACTGGCTGTCAGACAATATTCCCAAAACTAGGATTTGAGTCTATTTGAAACTATTTTTCCTTCGAATTACAGTCAGATTTGAGTGTGGCTTTGAATGTTGGTTTATCATTTACCCGGTGAGAGTGACGACTTGAGGCCTTGTCTCGGGACACTTGCAAATTGGGGAGGAGCCCGGAGTTGTTTTCCTTTTCAATTCAACGTTATCTCGGGCGGAGGGTGTGACATGCCAGCCTTCCATGTTAATTACGGCCAAAACGCAGGGCTGTCCAACTTTTGTTATCGGTCGAGGGATGAGGATGAGGAGGAGAACTAGGGACAAAAGCACAGCGGCCCCAGTGTCCTCGATTCCCGCCCCCCCTGGCCACCCAAGTGGCAGTCAAGTAGGAGTCAAGCCGCACACAGATACAGCTACAGCTACAGATACAGATACAAAAAGCAGGCGCAGATACAGATACATGACATCGCAGGGCCATTGTGCGGATGGCACACAACACACATAATAGCTGCGAGTTTGTCCTCGCATTCTCTTCATTGGCAAGTGTGTATAAATCACTTAAGAACTTTTATACAAAATGCTTTTCTTGTGCCAGTAACTCGAAACTGCAGCAACATTGTTGTCTGTCTATCTGTCTGTCGTCATCCTGGCCATCCTTCGACGTCCCAGTGTTTGCCAGTGATGGATTGTTTTATGAATTGTGGGCGTGTGTTCGCTCGTTCGTGATGAGCCAGAGCGCGTTTTATGTGTTAAGGACATTCAGGAAAGTTGCCTGCCTTGATTCGGACATTTCTGCCTCTGCCTCTGCCTTCCTTCCCTGAATCCTAACCCTCCATCATCATCATCATCGTCATCATCCTTTTAGTCTTCAGCGTCGTCATTATCGTCATTGGCGCTCTCACCTCGGCACTCGTATCGATCCTGAGCGGCCCTCGAGCTGCGTTTAAATTTCAATTTGCTGCCACATAAGCGACACTTGAGTGCGCCGCTTTTTTGCTTATCTGCTCCACTCGGTCCCTCTGTCGTCCTTCGTCCTGTCTGTCTGGCCAACATGAGTGCATGGTGCAAAAATTGCAAGTTGCATATATATTATTTCATAAGTTCGTGTGACCTAATAGAGCCTCCTTTTCGCTCAGTGCAATGCCCAATGCACTTGACTTGGCGCTGCTCAAGTGCGTCTTGGATCGGGGTGTGTGTGTGTAGAGGGTGTGCTCTCTGAAGAGTTTAATATGCATTTAGTGTGTGTAACAAGTTTACCCAGTGCATTGCATAACACACTCTCACAGCTAGCCACATCCGCATCCGCATCCGTTGCATCCACTTCCTTGGAGAAAGAAGACACACCGCATTTATGCAAAAGTTTTCCCATCTCAAGGAAGGGAGGAGAGTTATGGCAGGACTCCCCCGAAAACTAAGGAAGATCCTTGTCTAGACTTGCTGCTACACTTGCAAATAAACAGGATTTTTTTTGGCAGTTCCCCCGGGGAATCGGGAATGCAATTCGAAGCCCATAACCCATCCTTTCGAATATATATATATATATAGACACACGTATGTGTAACATAACTCTTGTGCACTTCCTTTGGCTGTGCGGCAGGATTTCGTTTGGCTTTTTACAACTTCAGCTGGGTGCTTTCAGCCGGAAAAATGGCAGGACTTGCTGACAAAAAATATGTATGTACACGATTTCGTGTGACATGATACTTTATTCAAAAAGAAAAAAAAAAAACAAAGGGGAAATAAAAACTCCTTTTCGTTTTAAAAATTAAGCCATCAAAAGGGGATTTTCTATTGAAACAGCAACTCAAGCAAAGGCATTAATTTGTTTATGCTTTTTCTTATAAGAAGTACAGTCATTAGACAATTCATTAGAGTGTCAGTGTGACCAGGCGAAATAACTTGACATGAATGTACTTGAACACAATGAAATATATTTCGTTATGATTGCTTTTTATGCTCATAGGTTAGAATATTACAAATATTTTGTATTCATAAGAGTTTAAACATTAATTTGGTTCCCATTTTAATTGATCAACTCAGTGTTACCAGGTTTAACAAGTAATTGAGACTGTACTATTCAAAAACTGGCATACTTATGGAATATATTTAGTTCTTATAGTTTTAAAGACTACTTTTAATATTCAAGGATTAATATTTACAAGCTCAAAGATCCTTTACATCTGAGAACACATATTAAATGCAATATTCCTTATCGAAACTGCTCAACTTAATTAATAGTTGCATTAGTTCTGTATTAGGTTGCCTTTGTGGTCAATACTTGCGGCTTTTGGCTTCAGAAATCCATCTAGTTGCCAGGAACAACACTCACTTCTGGTTGCATAACCCACATCCATCCCTGTAACTCGATTTGCCTAATTTGCGGTGCTGCAGCCAACTTACCTGACTCTCTACTTCACCTGACTCTCCTCTTGCAGAGCCCCAAGTACCAGCCGCCCATCGAGTTCGTGGACGACGCCGCCCTCAGTCCGCCCGACGGCTACAAGGACAGCAGCCTGAAGAACACGCTCGGCGGCGCCCTCAGCGGCCACATCTTCGGGGCCCAGCACCTGCAGCAGCTGCAGGTCATCCAGCGCCTCCAGCAGCAGCGCGCCGCCATGCTGGCCGCTCGCAATGGAGCCACCGCTGCCAATCCTGGCCAGATACCGCCGCCGCCACCGCCCGTCGGCACAGCCCAGCAGCAGCAGCAGCAGCAACAGCAGCAACAAAGCCAACAACAGCATCAGCAACAGTCGCATCAGCAGCCGCATCACGGAGCAGCCATGCAGCAGCAGCAGCAGTCCGAGGAGGATCTGCAGGGCGTCTGCACCGAGTGTGCCGAGTGCGCCGAGTGCGCGGCCAAGCAGCTCCAGGAAGCAGGTGAGCAAAGAAGCCACACAAATTTTAATAAGTGGGGATTTGATATAATATATAAATTTTTAACATGTGATTTGAATAGCTTCATCATTTAATTTGTAATTACTTTGTAGATAAATATATTATTTTTAATGATTTAAACAATTTTGAAAAGCTTAACATCTGCTTTTTAGCGTTGTTAAAGGTGAACACTGGTTTTATTACTATAGAAAGTTTTTAACTTTAAACAAATTCATGAATTCACTGAAAGCCGTACATTTGCCTGCTTTCGATAGGCAGTAAAATACCTGCTTTTCTATCGATATCGATAACGATATGTCATAGCTTCTTAAGCTGATTGGTTTCATTATCGCCTGTGACTTCAAGTCGTCCTGTTCTTTATTTATTCAGTTTACCTTTTTTGTACTCTTGCAGGATATTATAATTTAGGTTAGAAGTTTTCTAGGCAGTGAAGGAGTCATTTCTCACACTATAAATCATATGTATCTTGATCAGCATCATTAGTAGAATCTATCAAGACTTGTTTGGACCAAAAAATTCACTTTATTTTTTTTTCAAAATTTTATAAATAGAATTCCCAAAAATTAACAAACAAAATTTCAATTTTAAAATTGTAACCTTAGTATGCTGTTTTATTAACCTATTAAAAACTAGCATAGAAAAGCTTTCCGAGTTGAAATTAATGCATTTTTTGGGTTAGTTATAATCGATTTTCATGATCCAAAGTCAATCTTTAAGGATATATAAGCTTTGGCTTGCCAAAGTTAGCTTTCATTTCTTTCATTTTTTTATTTAAAGTTGAACTATTTATTGCCTTCCTAAAGTCTCGTTCTAAAATATATTTAAACTAATCCCTTAGGCAGACATCTTTTGTAAACACTTCCATGACAGAAGACTTTATTTAAATTTCGTTTGACACTGGTTCTATTTTATAAAATTTGAATCTGTTCCTATTTTATTTTATTTTACAGTTCTACCTTTTTTTATTTAAGCAGGGAAAGTGTCATAGTATATTTGCGCTATTTTCTTGTATAACATTTTCATTATTTCTGGTATCCTTTACGAGTTTTATTCTTGAATTATGCCGTAGTCTATACGAATTTAAAGATTTTTATTAACTATTTTATCACACAACTGACTAAGTTACTTGTTCTTTGCAAGATTCTTTACTGTCTTAGCTATATTTCAAACTTTTTAACTGATCCGCTTCGTTCAAGAATATATTATTTGCTGCACGATTAAATGGTATAGAAATAATTTATATTAGATCATTCCGGAAATACGATCCGTTGTTTTAGAATGCCAGGCTTGCCTGCAGCATATTGCCAAAGATCCCCCTTCCCGTTACCGTCCACATCCCCATCCCCGCACCCAGCTCCATCTCCATCTCTGCATCCCGCTAGCCTGCCGCAACGCAATTAGCGGGCATCCCCCATCGGGGGGTGGCGGTCCAGCCCGTTCTTTTCATTCACAAACGCTTTCGTTTGCCTTTGTGTAATCTAATTATGAATTATTTAAGCAAACATTCGCCCCGGCCGTTGACAATCTGCTCGGCTTTTGCTATACTCCGCTCTACTCTGCCCGGCCACGGTGTCCTTTAAATTGGACGCCATTTTGAATGCTTCCTGTTTCGCCTTCCGGGAAGTGGCAGGAGCAGAGCCAGCACTTGCTCTCCTGCGGTGGCAACTCTCTAGTTAATTTAATTCGAAAACTGTTGCCGAGGGCCCCGGGAGCAGGGTTCACAGACGTTCAGAGAACACACTATACACATTTCATCAACGCCTCGCAGAGTTAAAGCTTAAACTAGACACTCTCTCTATATATTCTATATAAATATATATATTTAACGGCCTTAGTAACGCTTCTTGTGCAACTTTTTTGGCCTTGGCGTAAACTATTGCAAATCAATAGTTAACAACTGTCATTATCAGTGGGCAAAAAATAATTCCATGGTGACGACAAATCAAACCCAAGGCAAGGTTCGAGCCATAAATAATGGCCGGGAGGGGGCTTCGC
Source organism: Drosophila watanabei (assembly GCA_008042575.1). NCBI lineage: Eukaryota > Metazoa > Arthropoda > Insecta > Diptera > Drosophilidae > Drosophila > Drosophila watanabei. The sequence goes on from VNJS01000246.1 coordinate 98,497, forward strand.
TTGCTTCAACGCCCGCATTCCCACAGAAGTTGCCAGCAGCGAGTCTATCGAGTCTATTGATTGATTTACGGCAACATGACTTTCTCCACAACCCCAAACCGAAGGATATTCGAAATGGAAGCCCTGCTGCTGCTGCTGCTGCTGCTCCTACTGCTGCTGCTGCTGCTGCATTTGCATTAATGCCGATGGTCGTCACGCTTTATTGACTGCCAAAGCGGCAAGCAAACGGAACGAACCTGGAACCGGGAACTGGCACCCGGATTTTCGGGGGCGCAGGGTGCGAGTCGGTGCTCTTCATTAATTGTTGCGCCTAACGAACCGCGAATGCGACAAGCCCCTCGGCGACAAGCCCCGAGTCGGGAGTAGGGAGCAGGCCCAGAGCTCTGTTTATGCACAAAAAAAACTCAAAACGAGAACTATGCGTGGCCCCGAAAGCACGCACACATATTCCGATCCTTCAAGCGCGCTTCCGCTTGGCCAGCAACAGGCGGAAGTGCCCCGAACTTGGGCTGCCGATTAATCCTCGGTTTTGGGTTTATGTATCATTTTTTCCCCCTTTATAAAATGCTTCTTCTCCACACTCTTTCCATAAATCAAATTCGAATTTAAGTGACTTTATAGCTAAGTTTCTACATTTTCAATGATAAAACAAAGGTCTTTTGGGGTTGATTTACCCTGCATTTCAAAGCAATAACTAATTACTTTCTCTCTTATTACGTTCCACCTATAGAATGCAGTTCCCCGCAGTGTCCCGAGGAGATGACACCGCTGGGTGTGCCCGCCGTGGCCATACTGCCGCTGCACACCAGCTCCCCCGAGCGACGCATCACCCAGAAGGAGATCATTGCCGGCGAGGAGCGGCCCAAGTATGTGCTGCAGTCGCAGTACAAGCCATCGCCCACAGCAGGTAAGCACCTCCATATAGTATATATCCTTTGAACCTTACGTACATGCATACACATATATCTCAAAGACCGTATCAAAGCCAAACCCTTCGGTCATTATTGGCTTTATCATGCATTTATGCACGGCATTCGCTACCATGGCCACACTGCACCTCCGATGACGCTGGGCCCTCAGTCATCCAAGGTCACATCGAAATTTCCCATCTGAGCATTGATTTTTTGCTTTTATTATGCAATTATTGGGATGAAAGCTTAACTATGAATCAAAGAATATAAATTTGGCTGTGAAAAGGGATTAAACTTTAAAACTTTACTGATTAGAGTGACCAGCTCATTAAAAACTCCACTAAGCTCTCAGAGCAGCACTGTACCAGCTGGGCGCTGTTGTTATCGATAACTTTCGTGGCGGTTACTTTATAACATATTTATTATAACTAGAGAGCTTAAAAATACAATTTAATTGAAAATTTTAATAAGCAAAACTACAATTATTATTTACTTGATGATAAAATGCTTTTGCCCTTCGAGATGAAGTTTAATTTAAAAGCCATTCAATCGCTTACTTTAACAATTGGATTTCGTGTGCATCAAAATCTATATCCAGCATCTGTCAGCATACGATCTCGTCTCCATATCGACATCAATCCGATTCGATCTCGCTCTCTATCTATAAATGCTCTCTTTTGTCCGTGCTTCAAGTGGTCAAGTCTAGAAGGGAGTCCGGCAGTAGTAGCAGGGCCACTTCCGGATCAGCCTCCGGCTCGGGTTTGAGCTCCAACCCCAACACTGGCCATGGGTTAGGCCTAGCGCCGGTACCGGTAACGGTTCCACTTGCACTGCCGCCTCCGGTTACGGTCCCGATCCCAGCAATCAGTAGCTCCTCCAAGAATAAACGATTTGTTGTTGAAACCATTACCACTATGACCACAGTGACCGAGCGTCGGATCATCCGGGAGGCGCACGAGGACGTGGCCGCCGCACCAGGAAGCGCCCCGCCTCCAGTTCCCGCCAGCGGAGCGGAGATGCTGCCACCTGCCCTGCCCGCCAAGGCGAGCGCCACAGCGGCCGCCGCTGCCGCAGCAGCCACAGCCGCCGCAGCGGCTCCGGAACAGCAGCAGCAGCAGCAGCAACAGTTTGACGCCCAGAAGCCGCCACCCATTCCGCCCAAGGAGACGTCGCCGACGCAGATCAGCGGCATCCTCAAGGGCGGCAAGCTCTGGAAGCAGGACTCCATCTCCCAGGTGGGTTAAGCTCTCTCAGAGATCATCTGGAAACTTAATTATACTTTCTATCTTCCTTTAAGCAATCGGATGACCAGAACAACACCACGTCGGAGGACGAGAGCGGCACCACGAAGCGCTCGGTGAGATTTGTGACCGAGGATCAGGCCAATGCCGGCACAGACAGCGATGCCCAGTCGCTGGCCGGGGAGCTGGACGACAGCGAGAACCAGATCAACGAGCTCATCCCGATCAAGAAGCACTCGACGCTGTTCAACAACGCCCTGCGCCCCAACTCGGCGGTGCGCCAGCTCTTCCCCAGCGTCTCGGCCCACCAGGCCCCGGTGCTCACCTCGGAGGCGCTGCGGGCCTTCGACGAGTCGAAGCGGGCCGGCTGCCTGGTCACCCATCTGCCGGGCAGCTGCGGCGACTCCGATACCCTGCGCCGCAGCATGGAGCGCAACATTCTGCGCCGTTCCCTGATCAAGTAAGTGTCCTGCGCAGTGTCCTGGTAATCCTTTTCCCATTAACAGTATCTCTTCACTAGGAAAAAGGCCGTCAAGTCGGACATTTCGCTGGAGGAGCGCATCAAGCAGCTGACCTGCGACATCGACGAGGACCTGGCCGAGGAGCTGCAGCGGGCGGTCGACGAGGATGCCGAGGCAGCCGCCGACCGGGCCGCCGATGAGCTGGCCCAGCGCGACAGTCCCGCCGGCGAGGAGAACCCCAATCCCGTGCCCGGCTCCGGCTCCGGCTCCGGTCCGGGCCAGAAGTTTGTGAACGGCGAGAAGAGCTTCTCGCCCAGCAGCTCCGTTTCGAGCTCGTCGAGCGGCTCGTCGGCCTACAAGAAGATCGCCGACATCTTCAACCGCGACAAGAAGCAGGAGAAGATCATGGAGATGGAGGAGAACCCCATCGTCATCATACCGCAGGAGTGCCGCTGCCCGGCGGCCCCCGACCTGGGCATGGGCATCCAGGTGCCGGTGGTGCACACCCAGATCCACCGCACCCCGCCCCGCCAGACGGAGCCGAAGCGCCAGTTCCTGTCCTCCACCCTGGCCCCGCTCACCGCCTGCGTAGCCGGCAACAAGGACGACCTCTCCTCCTACTACACCCTGGCCGCCGCTGCCGCCGCCCATCCGCACGCCCACGGCCACGCCCATGCCCACGCGCATGCCGCCCACTATGCCGCCGCCGCCGCGGCCGCCGACTTCAACATGGGCCACCTCCTGGGAGCGGCCGCAGCTGCGGCTGCCTCCGGGGATCCGGCGGCCCAGCATGCCGCTGCCATGGCGGCCCAGGGCCTGGCCCAGGGAATGGCTGTCGCCGGCGGAGGAGGAGTGGGAGGCGCAGGCGGAGTGGGAGGAGCGGACGATGCCCGTAAGGTGGCGCCCGATGTGATCGCCGGCACGCCGGGACAGGAGGCAGCCGGACGGCAGGAGCAGGACGAGCTGGCCGCCTTCGCGCAGGCGGAGGCCAAGCGGACCGAGCAGCTGAAGAAGCGGTACACGGGCGCGGATCCCTCGCAGTCGCAGGCCAGCAGCGACGACGACGAGCAGAACGACTACGGGTTCAACAAGCGGCCGTCGGTGCGCGGCATCAAGCCCAAGTTCAGCTCCACCAACGAGATCCTGGCCCAGATGCAGGAGCAGCTCAGCGCGGCGATACCCACCGTGGTGAACAGTCAGCCGGTGCCGCAGGCCGTCAAGAGCTACGCCATGCCCAACACGCTCAAGCAGAATCCCTCGCCCCAAAACGTGCCACAGACTGTCCAGCAGCAGCAGCAGCAGCAGGCACAGCAGCAGGCACAGCAGCAGGCACAGCAGCAACACCAGCAGCAGCAGCAACAATTGCAGCAACAGATGGCGGCGGCCATGCAAAAGACGGAGCAGCGAACGTGGAGCTTCTACAGCGAGACCGGGGAGCAGCAGCGCTTCCCCATGGATGCGGCCGCCATACAGCAGACCTACTACCAGACCCTGCCCGCCGGCACCATGTTTCGCCAGACGATGATCCAGCAGGGCGCCACGGCGGCCGGCGGCGCGGACGATGCCTCGCTGCTGTACGCCGCCGCCGCCGCTGCCCAGAACTGTCAGAGCGTGACGGCCACCAACGTGGCCACGGCCACCGCCATCGAGCAGAGCAAGCACAGCAGCTACAGCAGCCACTTCGCCCGCAGTCCCACCCGGCGGCCGGAGTCGCCGCCGCCGCTGCGCAACTACCACCAGACCATGGTGCTCATACCGTACAACGCGGAGACCTACTCCCAGTTCGCCGCCAGCAGCAGCGTCGATCCCAAGCTGGCCCACATCCAGCGCCAGAACATTCTCGAGTACCAGCAGGTGAGAGTCCAAGGGGATCAGTCGGTCGACGAGGTGAGAATCCAATCGTGGGTGTGGTCCAGACTATAGATATTGTGGAAGCGGAACAACTAACTAACCCAATGCTAAATCTTTTTGAAGCCGCACTCTAACCTCCGGTTAAGGCGAAACTAATCGAGATAATTGCAACTATAGAGCACTGTATAAAAACTTGTAGGTTATTAACTTTGACAGGATTTGTTGAGCTTTAAAAAAGAAGACTTCGTTTGAATTGCATGTAGTTTAAAGAAGAAATTTAACCACCGGTTAACTAAGCAAAAGAATAATAGCTTTAGAAAATGTAAGGAGTCAGTCATATCCTGAGTCTTGTAGTGAATAATGTTAGTGTTACAAAGTATTTGTATATAATGTTGTGTATATTCTAAGTCTTTAAATAACCGCTGGTTAAGGCAAACTAATCGAGATAATTGCAACTAGCACTGTATAAATTCTATTAGATTATTTTGACAGATTTTTTTGAGCTATTGTAAAGGAGATTTCGATTAGATATGGAATCTAGTAGTTTAGGAAGTTATTTAACCGCCGGTTAACTTTAACTAAGCAAAAGAATCGAGATAATCGCAACTATAGAGCACTGTATAGTTTACTTTGGCAGGATTTTTTGAGCTATTAAAAAGAAGATTTCGATTAGATATGCCATCTAGTAGTTTAGGAAAATATTTAACCGCCGGTTAACTTTAACTAAGCTAAAGAATAGTAGCTTTAGAAAATGTAGAGTCAGTCATAACCTGAGTTCTGTAGTAAATAATGTTAGTGTTACAAAGCATTTGTTTATAATGTTATGCATATTTTGAGTCTTTAAATAACCGCCGGTTAAGACTAATCGAAAGGATAAGGAGCTTGTCAGGATATTAACTGTGGAAGAGTCAAACCACTTATGGGATACTATATAATTAGAAAGGAATGTAATTCTGTTGTTTCTATTTCTAACCTCCGGTTATGGATGTCTAGGGATCAGAGTATCTTTTAATTTCTGATATCTAACCTCTGGTTACGGCCATCTTACCGATATAAACTAAGCTAAAGAAAACTCAAAGGAATTGCAAACTTACTAACTTAAATTACTAACTAAAACAATGCATGATAAGATTAGATTATAATTGTAAATATAAAAGTAACTAATTTTTAACCACTGGTTAAGAATAACTAATATTTCATTCTGATTTGGCTTATTTATTTATTTAATATTGCAACTAGATTCCATTTAGCTAACCCACTAATATGAGCTTCTGTCTCCTTGCGGTCTAGGTCACCCAGCAGACGATCCGGGTGCCCATTGGCTACGCCCTGCCCGGCATGCAGCTGCATGTGGTCAGTGGGCGTGGCCATGCAGCGCACTACGCCCAGCACCAACAGCAGCAGCAGCAGCAGCAGCAACACCAGCACCAGCAGCAGCAGCGCCTGATGCAGGGACACTACCAGTTCGGGCCAGAGGGCGGAATGCCCGGGTTCAGTGAGCGCGGAGTGCCGGAGGGAGCGGCGGCCGTGTCGCATAGCGACTGCAATGCGATGGTATCGCCCACGTCGGCGGCACAGCAGCAACAGCAGCAGCAGCAGCAGCAACAGCAGATGCAGCAACAGCAGATGCAGCAACAGCAGATGCAGCAGCAACAGCAGATGCAGCAGCAGGCGGCAGGAGTGGGCTCTGCCCAGGCACAGGGATCCGTGTACTATGCGATGAATGTATGACCCGCGCTTGAATAGTCGCTGCCAGCGGCGGTCATCGTCGAGCGCCGCCAGTGTCAACGCGTCGAGTTGTCAGCGACTTCAGTGCATTTGGGTGGAGCCGGTATGGGCGGCGGACTGGGCGGATTGGGCAGATGAGCGCCAGCGGGCGCAGCCACAGCCACGTCCATGTCCATGTCCATGCCTTAGACCGGGAGAGAGATAGAGAAAGTGAGAGAGATAGAGAGTGTCCTCGAGATCCCATCCCATCCGCTGATATGTTGAGTTGCCCCTCAGTTGGCCCTAGCGAGCGTTTTCGAATAGGTTCTTTAAGTACGAGTATCTGTATCTGTATCCGTATGCGTATCTTTAACCTTATCCGTAACCGTATCCGTGTTATCCGTATCTTTGTCCGTAGTGTTATTATAATACCATCGCAGCAGGGAGGAGTCCTTGTACACCCTAAGTTGAGCCTTGCCGCCGAGGATTTTATTTAATAGTTATTAACGAATCGATAAACCAAAACACAACCAAATCACATGAATTTACTTAAATGCTGGGTGCTAGTACTGCAACAACAACCACAAAAGACACAGAGAAACCGAAGGAGCCACAGATAGGAGGTTCGAAGAAGCTTAGGAGTTAAGTTATGCAAATGAAATTTAGCAATGTTAAAGAAAAGTATTTTTTTGTGACCCAATCTTAATTTATTATTATTATTGCTGTTAGCCAAGAAGACCGACCGAGTTTTGCTCAAGGGAAAGTGCATTTGATTTTAAGCGTCTAATCTCTACGACTAAGCACAGGAACATAATTATTAATTATGGATTATGCATTACCCATTAACATGCTAAATTAAATTAAACATAACTGAATTTTATTGAATTGATATTACCAAGTATATATATATTTCAATGTAGTGCAATTTGTTGCTAACTCCAAAAACACTCTCTTATCAAAGAGTATATAGTATATTTAACATTATATATATGTATAGGCCTAGGTTTTATTTATCTACATTATAATTATTTTTTTTTGTACAATAAATTTGAGAGTCTCAACAGTCTTTGGTTCTCTACGCTAAGCTCAATGTTTATACGAAAAATACGATCTATGTGTACACGTACATCTGAATGTATATTTTGTATGCTACAGTTTGTTTGGGTTTCATTTGTAGACGAGATCGAGCTCATCCCCTGCATCGCATTCCCCATCTTCCTGAACGATTTTTCGGCTCTGGAGGAGATTTCAAAGTGTGAGCACTTTGTGGCTGCGAAGTCTCCTCCAGACAGTTCGAGAACTCCCCCCCGAATCGTCGCCTCTCTCAGCATCAGTGCCAAAAAAAGAAAAACCAAAGCTTGCATTGCATTGCATCGCTTCCCATCATCACCCAACCTACCTACCTACATATACCTCCTCTTCTCATTCCATCTAGCTAATAAGGAACCTTAAGTATAGTCACGTCTTGGGCGAAATGTTGGAGAAGATAAAACGCAATCAAATCTGATATTTTCCATGGGAATACGACATGCTACATTACATATACAACAAATATAAATATTATTGTATTTCGACTCGGATCAGATATTGTGTTACATGTCTATAACGAGCAAGTATTTGATGAGCGAATGAACACGAATTAACAGTGCAATAGAGTTAAGGGGACGGCTAGCCGGAAACGGAAGCGAGACAAAGACAACGCAGTGCAAGGTGACAGCGCGCGAGCGAGATAGTTAGATTGTTAGCCACAAAGAAAGGGATGGAGATAGAGAGATTGAGAGAAAAAGAGAGAAGGAGAGCGCATAACGAAACAACTTAGTCATAGAATTAAAAAAAAAACTCACACATATACAGAGCGATTAACGATTAACTATAAACGATTAACGATTAATGATAACAAAAGCGCTATCTTAGGCGTTCGATATGCAATTTTTTTTGGTTTACTTTTCATTTTTGTTCTCTTATGTTTCTTTTTTTTTGTGTGTATGAGAGAATTACAACAACTAGAATTGACTAGAAAACGCAGCGCGATTTGCATATTATATACATAAATACATGTAGAGCCAGATAGAGAGCGAGAGTAAAGCGATAACAGGCGATAAATCGATAACAGATAATTGATACATACAAATATATATGTATATACCATACACAGGCATGCCATATGCATATATACATGGATATATACTAGATGTTTATGTAATACATAAATGGCATTGAACGAATTCCGAGCACATTGCAAAAAAAAAAAAAAAACAAATAAGAAATCGCATGAAATACCCAGTTCTCTTTGTTCAGTGCATGGATATCGACGGAAATACGAGTAACTCAATTTTTTCTATGCAAATGTAGTTGAAGCAAAAAATTATATAAACGAAATATATAAGAATATAAATATATATATTTAGACACACATTTAGACGACGGTATATCCTATATTCAATTGACTTGATTTTGACATCTTCAGTTGCGTTTTTTTCGGGCATGCAGAACAACAACAACAGAAAAGTGTATGTAATAGAATATATATATAAATATTAAGGCCGGATATTCACGCCCCCGCATTACGCTATATGTTATGTATGTACGTGGGGGCACGATGACAACAAGAATTGATGCGATCGGCACACGAGTATATATATATACAAATATATATATAACAAATTTCAACAAATATATGACTGAGCCAATGACTCAAAAGTACATTTTAACAAAAATGAAAGCCAGAAATATATGAGAAATACAAGAAAAATTATAAGCAAACGAGAGACTAAACCCTTATTTCTTGGGGACTTGGGAGGGTTTCAGGGGGAGACAAGGGACTGTTCCCTTAAAATTCGATTTAAAATTGGTTATTATTTTGTTTTTTTGGAGCTCTTGAGGTGCAAGATTTGAAATTTTCTATAATAAATATAATATTATTTAGAAATATATTGATTTAAATTTGATTAGCTTTCTTAGTCAGCTAAATCTTTTTAAATCGATTTAATATCGATTGTTATCGTATTTGATGCACCTTTTGCTTGCAAAACACTTTTAAGATTTCTTATGTTTATAAATTTATATTTTTTATTTTAATGAATTTAAAACATTAAAATTTAAATTTTATTATAATTTAAGTTTGCAAATAATCAAAGTTTTTTAAAGGAAAATTCGATTTAAAATCGATAAACATCATTAAAATATGAAAGTTTAGTTAATCTATTTTCAAAGATTAAACTATAATGAATATTCTTTGCCATTTGTAATGAGATTTTCATTCATTCAGCTTTAATTTCTTTAAACAAAAAACTCCCCATGATCCTGGCTATATAATATAATATCAATAATTTATTACTATTATTTACTATTATTATCAATTTTAGGCCAAAATATCTTTTCATTTCACTTTAACTTAATTTATGGTAAAGGGGAAATGTAGTTACTGCGTTGCAATGTAATTAATTTCTTGAGAACGAAACCCAGACTCTTGGGTGGCACTTTCACCTCCAGTGCCTGATAATCTCCTCCGCTTGGTTTTCCAGTCTATCTCGGATTTAGCATCTCGCATCTCACATCTCGCGGATCGCCGAGTGTGTGTGCAATCAGTCGGAACTGGGAGCTCTCTCTCCGGCGGCGTTATCGCTTCGCTGGGGTCTGGCTTCGGTCCGCGTCCGCTTCAGTCTGTCAGCGTCTGTGGCTCGACGAACCTCGAGCCTCGAACCTCCTCCGGATACGATCCACGATGAGCTGTCCCTACGCTGGAAATGGGTGAGCAGCGGCGGCACGTGCTAGTCCCCGAGCCGAACTCACTTTGGGGAACCTTTCGTAGGAACGAGCACGACGACAACGCCGTGCCACTGACCACGGAGGTGGGCAAGATCTACGGGGAGTACCTGATGCTGGACAAGCTGCTCGATGCCCAGTGCATGCTCTCCCAGGAGGACAAGCGGCCGGTGCACGATGAGCATCTCTTCATCATTACCCACCAGGGTGAGTATCTGTATCTTCTGTCTATATCTGTTTCTGTATCTTTAACTGTTTCAGCCTACGAGCTGTGGTTCAAGCAGATCATCTTCGAGTTCGACTCCATAAGGGACATGCTGGATGCGGAGGTCATTGACGAGACCAAGACTCTGGAGATTGTCAAGCGACTGAATCGAGTGGTTCTCATCCTGAAGGTGAGTTTCCTTACGAGTTATTATTTCCATTCCTCGTTTAAACTCTGTAAATCCGTAGCTCCTTGTGGACCAAGTACCCATTCTCGAAACCATGACACCCTTAGACTTTATGGACTTCCGCAAGTACCTGGCCCCCGCCTCGGGCTTCCAGTCGCTGCAGTTCCGCCTCATCGAGAACAAGCTGGGCGTGCTCACCGACCAGCGGGTGCGGTACAACCAGAAGTACTCGGATGTCTTTAGCGACGAGGAGGCGCGGAATGCCATCCGGAGCTCGGAGGATGAGCCCTCGCTGCTGGAGCTGGTGCAGCGCTGGCTGGAGCGGACGCCGGGCCTGGAGGAGAGCGGCTTCAATTTCTGGGAGAAGTTCCAGCACAGCGTCGACCTCTTCCTGGAGGCGCAGGTCCAGAGCGCCATGCAGGAGCCGGTGGAGCTGGCCAAGAACTACCGCCTGATGGACATCGAGAAGCGGCGCGAGGTCTACCGCTCCATCTTCGATCCGCAAGTGCACGACGCCCTGGTGCGGCGCGGCGACCGGCGGTTCAGCCACCGGGCCCTCCAGGGCGCCATCATGATCACCTTCTACCGGGACGAGCCGCGCTTCAGCCAGCCCCACCAGCTGCTCACCCTGCTCATGGACATTGATTCGCTGATCACCAAGTGGCGATGTGAGTCTATGGGAGAATATTTTCTATATATTTCAAGCTGATTTTCCACTTTCTTTCGCAGACAATCATGTGATCATGGTGCAACGCATGATTGGATCACAGCAACTGGGCACCGGCGGCTCCTCCGGCTATCAATATCTTCGCTCCACTCTCAGGTGATCTTGAGCTTTGAGTTGCAAAGATCTTTCTGGTTATTAATATTATATTATTATTTTTAGCGATCGCTACAAGGTGTTCCTGGATCTGTTCAACCTTTCCACGTTCCTGATTCCCCGCGAGGCCATTCCGCCGCTGGACGAGTCCATTCGCAAGAAGCTCATCAATAAGAGTGTGTGATTCCAGCAGGAGGCCTTTTTTTGTAAAATTCTATATTTTTTTTTTTTGTGTGGCAATAAAGTTGATTTGTTTACTTGTATAAATATTTAATTATTTATTAATCTAAAGCCACAAAAAAGATATTTTTAGTTGAATTATATTCTTATTCTGTTTAGCCTAAAAGTAGGCCATGGGTTGAGGGTTTCATCTTCAACTTTCACTCTAGTTTTCTCTCTCTTTTTCAGTGTTGGGATTATTATTTCAAAAAATAAATAAAAATAGTAATAAATAAATTAATTAATAATTAAATCAAGGGAATTTAGTTATAAACGGAAATATAATAATATAATAATGCTAAAGTATCTTTTGTTTGTTTTGCTGTTTTTTCTCTGAAAACAATGCTTTTATAATTGAAGGTCATCTGAATTAGTGTTTACTTTTATGTTTACTTTATGGCTTTACTTAGAAAGTCAGTTATAAATTAATTAATTAAGCAATGACCGAGCAGTTATGATACGCCTTCAAAAGCTAAACAAACAAATGAATTGCGAACAATGGAGCATATTTATTTTGCTAAACAAAAAAGAAGACTCTCTTTAAAATTTTTGAAAACCCCTTAAAATTATAATACATATTTTCAGAGTTTGAACTGAAAAATATATCTATTATAAATTCATATAAATATATAACAATTTTTAAGATTTTATAAAATAAAATATAATATACTTTTGTTATATTTTCTAATGTTTCTTTTAAAGTTATTACTAACCAAAAACCATTACAAGAAATTCTAAAACAAGTATTTTTCTAGCTTTAACTTGTAATTACATTCAACCAGCTCCTTTCTTTCATTACGATTTCTAACCTTTTCCCGAGTTATCACTGTCTTGAAATATAATCTATAAGCAGCTATAGCTTTGGTGGATCCACTCGAAATCGGAGCACACACAAAACATAACCTTTGCCAGTGGCCTTTCCGCCCGAAAGCCTGATAAGCCTCCGATTTTAGCTCTGACTTTTCAATTTCAAATAAATATATATATAGTACGTATGTATATAGTGTTCTCTGGACCGACTCTGGCGAGTGCAATTAATTAGTGCCGCCGGGGGGGCGAGGGGAAGGGGAATCGGAATCGGGGTCGTCTTGGGAAGCAGAACAATGCTGACTTCCAGGGCATTATGTAAGTCCAATAATTTGCTTACGTGAACCGAACCTCCGCCGCATCCCGTGGCAAAATTTGAAATTTCGGTGCTGCGACTACCCCTGCTTTGTGGCTATTTTTATGGCATAATTTTGTTGTCCGGCAATTAGTGCTCTCCGTCCAGGTAATTGTCGAACTCAACTCGACCCTCGTGTGCGACCAGCAACCCTTGAAGAGCAGGTCCCTCCACTCCAGCATCCAAGATCAAAGCAAATGTAGGTTTTGCTCGGCCACAACGACATCTTGAGGCTAAATCTGAAGGAAAGGTATTTCTGCAGCTATATTCAGGTCTTTATATTAAACGATTTCTCTTTGAAAAGCCTTTTGTTAATGCATCATATTTGTTTAATTATTTATATATACATCAGGGGTGATAATTGTAAAACTTGTAAATGTTTACAATATAATGTAAACAAGGTGCAAAATAAGTAAATAAATATATGAAATATATATTGGGTTTTACATACAAACTTATTTTATTGGAAATATTTAAAAATTATAAATGAAATATAAGCTCAGACTGATTTCAATATGATCTAATATTTCCCAAACTAAAACGCAATTGATAAGGTAGAGTAATTTCACTGAATACGAAACTGATTGAAAAGAATATATCAAACACAATATTAATAATGATTATTATAAGCCATTAAAAACATGCAAATATAACATTTTATGGGTATAATAATATACATATAAAATAAAATAAAAACAATGGAATATAAAAACTGAATTTAAATTACTTTATTAATATATTTATTTATATTAAATATATTTATTACATTAATATTAATCGTGAGCTTCCAACGAAGTGAAGGAGTCGTTTCCGACCTAATAAATCATTTATATACTTGATCAGCATTAACAGACGAATCGATATAGCCATGTTTAAAGGAAACAAAAATTTACTTACATTTTTTGAAATTTTTTTAAGGTATTACATCGTCAAAATTCTGAAAAAAAATCCCAAAATAAATTTAATTTTTAAAAATTAAAATGTACAATTCTGATTTTTCAACCTAGCATAATAAGCTTTCCGAATTGAATTTAATGAATTTTTGGCCGAGTTTTGATCGTTTTTCTTGATCCAAAGGTTATATTGTTAATCCCCAATCTTTCACCACATTCGTTGATCAACTAAACATTTTATTAAACAATAACCTATCTTGTTTACTAAACTAAACAATTCTAAACTATTCAATTCAATTCAATTTATTCATTTAAATTAATATTCGTATTTACAAGTGAGTTTAGTTGGCATAAATTACAGAGTTCAGACTTAATATTCTTTTCTACTGTGAAATAATAATGGTGTTTATAATATGACATGTTAATTGTGATAATAAGGAAAAAAGAAACGGGGGAAAAATTATTAACAAAAACTAGCAAATAAAAACTACTGATGCTATATTATGCTATATTATTAATATGGGAATAGGTAGAATAGGTAGTAGGTTATTTCACTTATTTTTCTTTGCATTTCCTTCCCTATCTTTAAGCAGATAATATAACCTACAACCAATATTTTTTCACACACCAAAATGCTCTACTCCAGAGGCTGTAGCGCACCTGAGCGGAGGCAAAACCCACGCCGACGACGACGACGACGTAGACTCATTATTAAAACCAGCAACAAACACCGATTGCCAAGATCAGGCGGATGCCGAGCCGGAGCCGCTCGCCAGTCGCCAGCTGAATCTCCGATCGGTCGGTCGAGCTGTCTCCGAGACTTGACACAAATCGAAAAAGAGAAACCGAATCCAAAAACGAACTGAAAATAAAACAAAATCTGATACAAACCAAGGCAAAGTGCTAATAAATCGAGCAACATGCGCTGCCTGGCATTGAGCTCGCTCTTGCTGTGCCTCTGCCTGTGCCTGGGCCTGACAGGTAAGGAAGCCTCCCTAATCCCTCCCTGCATCCATTGATCCCTCCATCCCTGCAGCCGCCTACAAGAGCGAGGTGCAGATCACACCGGATCCGTTGGACTCTCTGCTAGAGACCACCACCAAGAAGTCGAGCTGGTTCGGCGGCTTCAAGAAGTTCTTTGGCAGCGATGGCACCACCACCACCACCACGGAAAGGAGCCGCAGCACGGCCACCACTCCGACACCCAATCCCAAGCTGGCGGTGACGCCCACATCGCCGCAGAAGCCGCCGCCGCTGGTCATCTCGCATGCGCCGCTGATGCCGCTCGGACCGCGACCGGACACCCCGGGATCCTCGCCCTTCGGCGCCTCCCCACCGCCGGCCAGTGGTCCCCAGTGGCCCACCGCCGGCTCCAGCACGAAGCCACCCCAGCCGCAGCATCCTCCGCAGCCCAACGGAGCCCCGCCAGCCGGAGCTCCGATCTTGCCGCCTGGCTTTGCGCCCTACCGTCCGCAGAAGCCGCAGCCGAACAGCTACGACCTGAGCTACGGCGGCGGACCGGGAGCGGGCACAGGACGACCTGGCTTCGGACTGACCACGACTACGACGACGACGACCACGCAGCGACCCAAGTCGCCGGGCGGGCAGCCCAACATCGATGTGCGCTTCTCTGGTCCCAGCTCCAGCAGCACCACCACGACGGCCAGGCCAAAGGAAGACTTCCCGGCACTGCCAGGACCTCGCAGGCCATCCGGCCAGAAGGAGGACTTCCCAGCTTTGCCGCCTGTAAAGACGCCACCAGGCTCACCCACTCCGACGCCCGGCTCTCCATCCGCCTGGAACTCGCCCCTACCCACGCCCCAGCATCCGGTGCATCCGCCGCAGCCCACCAAGAGCTCAGTCACGCCGACGCCGACGTCAGTGCCCACACCCGCCCACGGCGGTGGATCCACCAGCACCGTAAGACCCGGCTTCCAGTCGTCGGGCAACTCGGTGGCCACCGACGACGAGATCCGCCAGCTGACCGAGCAGCTGTACGCCAAGGAGACCAACAGCCAGATCGGCAACATCCAGGTGAACATCCAGGGACGCACGCGGTCCATTGACAGCGCCGACGAGGCGCCAAATCCGTAAGTAAGCCGTGAGAGAGTTAATCTTTGATATATACCAAGGGATCTGTCTTCCAGACTCCTCCATGTGGACTCGAAGGCTCTGGAGTCGCCGACGATTGCCAAGATGCGTCTGCTGTTCAACAACTACGAGCACGACACGCTGGTCAACGAGCATGTGACCCCGAACGAGCGCAAGGAGGAGAATGACTTCCTGGACGCCGTGATGGCCACGCCGGTGATGCGCCAGGCGATGCTGTTCCTGCAGCAAAAGGGCCTCCTCAGCCCCGATCCGAAGACGCACCGGGACCTGGTCAAGGAGCTGTGGTTCACGCAGTACTCCCGCGGCCAGGGCAAGATCGGCAGCTCTGGCTTCGAGCACGTCTTCGTGCACGAGGTGAAGGACGGCACCATCATCGGCTTCCACAACTGGGTCTACATCGGCGACGAGGAGCAGGGCGGCCGGTTCGACTACAAGGGCTACATGAAGGAGCAGGACATAGGCACGGTGAGTAGGAGATTTGGATCACTTTTGCATCTCTCCTGTATTCTCTCTCCTTCTGCAGAAGGGCAAAATCCTGAAGATTCGCTTCTCGCACCAGGGCCTCAACAAGCCCGTCAACACGGTCTTCGTGGGCACCTCCCCCGAGCTGGAGCTGGCCCTCTACACGGTATGCTTCCAGCTACGGCCGGACCGCACCTGCCCGGTGTCCCTGGGCAACAGCAAGTTTGGCATTATCACCTACTCGTGGCGCTATCGGGGCAAGAACCTCATCGGCAGTGCCTATCCGGAGATTTGAGATTCGAGCGCGATAGCTCCTCGCGTAGTTAACGTAGTAACTCTTTTTTTTCCTGTCGATATAATAAATAAAGAAAATGTACGAAAATCGATTTATTTATTCCAGTTTTTTTAGTTTTAAAAGATCTACAAACATTTTAAGTTCAAATAAGCGCGCATGCGCAAGTGGTTCAAGTCAATAATCGATAAATCGATTGTTCGATGTTTACAAAGTTCTCAAGATCAAAGTCGATAGAGTTAAAATATATATTTATTTTCTGTTGAGGAGAATACTGATAAATATTTAAAATAATAAGTAATGAAACAATAAATTAACAAGACTTAAAATAAATAATATTCTTTCTCTATTTTCCAAGTATCGTTATCGCTATCAAACTTTCCCCGTAAATAGTGTGCCCTATCGTAGCAAAGTGGAGATCTCTATAAACGGCAGCTTTTCTCTGTCGCCCGAGCTGGTCACACACCCTAAAACTGCCCAAACTATCGATGTATCGCCGCTTTAAAAAAGATCAGTTGCTGTTTGACTGTCGGAGGAGTTTGTTGTGCATTTTTTTTCGGTGCGGTAATAGCTGTATGTGTGAAAGTTGTTTTTAACTGGCCATAACTGATCAATTAGTCTGCGGCTCACCTGGAAAAACTATAGTTTTTTTTAATGAATTCTACACACCGAGGAACGAAACGCACGCACTTTTTCACCCATCCCTAGACGATTCCTTGGAGAGAGAGAAAAAAGGAAGAAAGATCGGAAAATACCCACCAATTGCAAGCTCTCCACCAGCAACTTGAGCTGTTTGTTTCGTTACCAAACTCGCCCCAGTGCCGTGCTATTTGTTCTATTTTTGTTCCATTTCGGTAAAGTTGACAAAAAACCAACGCTATTCTACAAAAAATTAAAAAAATACAAGCAACAAGTCGGCGACACAAACAAGTTAATAGCGAGTCGGAGTGAGAGAGCGAGAGAGAGAAGCGGAGGAGAAGCGACGCAGCGACGAAAGAAGAAATGTAGCAGAAATCTTCCTCTTCTAATGTTCTGTGTGCGGTGACGAAGTGACGTTGAAAGCAAGTGAGCCAATAAGAAGAGGGGCCCAAAGCGCGGAGCGAGGAGAAGAAGAAAGAGCTCAGAAAAAACACATAAAAACACCAGCTTACAAACACACACACACACGCGCGCGAGCTGGCCAGAACTGTTAACTGAAACGCGAGGCAACAACAAAGCAAGTAAGTAGCGAGAACGTTAAGAGAGCAGAGCAGAGCGGAGAGTGGAAAGCGGAAAGCGGAGAGAATTCGCCCGCTCTCTCGGAATTCAAATCAGAATTTGTATCTGAATCTGAATCTTGGACAACTTCAGCAATAAGAACGGCAGCGAGTGACAATAGAATCAAATAGGATGAAGCAGGCGCCATTAAAATAAATGTGTTTTCTTCCAAACAAGTTTGGAAAGAGGGGAAGAGGAGGAGCTGGAAATATCTGTTCTGGAAAATTATTTTGAATAGTTTTTAGATTTTCCTGAGAGGGTTATAGGGAAGTTTTTACCAGTAAACGTATTTTAATGGGTTTTCTAAGGGTAATGGAACGTTTTATAATTTTTCCAAGCATTTAATTTTGGTTATAGTTAAATTTTAATGCATTTTGTCTAGTTTTTTTGCTTTGAAAATAGGTCTAAATTATTTTAAATAACGTTTTAAAGGCTTTTTCAAAGTCAGGCTTAAGCCACATTCTTTAGCTTAACATTAACATTAGTTTTACAAGCTTTAAATAAATATTTTATACCAAATGAAGCCTTGGAAACCCTTTATCCAATGAAGTCATCGAGCTTTGGGATTTATTTCCACCCAAAAAAACGCTCAACCAATCAGTCAATCAGTCAAAAGACAATTAATCAGATTGACCAATGCCATTGCCAATTCCCGCAATTGGCTTTCTGAGCCACCCCCATCATCACGGCTAATTATAGACAGTACGTTACAGTGCTCGATCGATAAGGGGAATCATTCTTAAAATAGTAAAATATTTGCTTAAAAATAGAGATTGTAATTAACTTTAAACCAACAAAGTCGAACATAAATTGGTCTTTATTAGGACTATATATTATCCTTTTATTTGTATAATTCTGACGTAGAATTAGGCCTTATCCTTTGCACTTTGTCAAAATAATATAACAAATACAAAGCAGTATCTTTATAGGTTTTTAAACTATTATATTAGCAAAAGATCTCTATTATTATTATAAATATATAAGCAAACATTCATTCTCGGAGTCTTCACTGTCATTATTTATTGCTGATTGGATGCTCCTCCCAGAGAGTGAGCTCATCAGCGATGCAATATCGCCTCCCGATACCCATTCTCCAGATGCACGTGCTCGAGCCGAAGAAACCTTTTGGATTCTTTGGGTTCCACGCTGGCCACGAGATGCAGTCGAGATGCTGTGAGACCTGTTCCGTTCACCGAATGCGATCGATTTCAATTTGTGTAACGGCATCCGAGCATTTGGTCCCCATCTCCATCGTCCGCTGCAGTTGTTGCATAAGCACAAGCTCGCGTCCTAACGGTGCTCGCCGAGTGGCCAGCTTCTTGGCCTGGCTTCTTGGTATTTTTCTTACTTTTCGTATTTCGATTTCGAGAGATCCCTACGATCGAATCGCCGACGTTTTTGGCCAAATCATGCCGCGGCATAAAGCCAAGAACGCTCGACGCTCTGTGCTGCCAGCAACGGTATACGATGGCAAACAGTTAGGCGTGCAAAAAGCCAGAAAAATACAACAACAAAATACAGAAAAAAAATCGACGAAAAAGCAGCGCAAAAGCTATAAAACAAAAAAAAAAAAATTGGTAGTGGCGCAAAAGAAAACTGGTTCCGGCCATCGAAGAATGCCGCAGCGCCGTTCGTCGCCGACGGCGGCCACGGCGGCCACTTGGCCAGCTCCGAATGTGTGTGTATTTGTGTGTGTAGCCGTGTGTGCGTGCCACTTCCGTACAACAACGCCCTGACTGCCATTCCCCTGCCAGATCCCCAACGATCCCCGATGCTCTCCCGTTCCCGTTTCTCTCTCGTCTCTCTCTGCGTCTTCTCCTTCCTCTCTCTTTCTCTTCTGGCATTCTTGGGCCCGCGCGTCCGCGTTCGTTGCCTGAGTCTTTTGTTTTCCTTGCTCTTTGCCGTGTTTTCTTATCGCCGCCACAACTCAATACCCTGGCATCGGGGTGTGCTTCCACTTGCAGCGCACAGAGGGGTCAGCGTGACGAAGCCATCAAGATGGTCATAAAATGGGAATGAAATGTATATTCAGCTGATTTTATGGGAGAATGATTTCGCCCGGTTTTGAAATATATGTGAATATAAATATTCTTGATGATTTTCTATTAAAGCGGGGCTTCTGTAAATGTCATTAACAAGTATTCAAAGTCAAATAGTGACGAAAATGTTATCACCGATAATTATATATATTTTATAATTCCTTTAAATTGTTGGAAATATATTAAAAGAAAGTAGTTCTTATGCTATAAAGCTATAAAGTCTCTTATGCTGCAGGCTGCTACCCTGTTCTCCTGTCAATCCATCCCCTTCGAAGGGTATTTACCATTCGTAAACCTAGTTTCCCCCCCCAACTTGCTAACCATTGCATATATATGTTTATATATCTATTTTTTCTTCTTATTTGCTATTCGCTTTCGTGCTTATTTTCATGCTGGCGGAGAAAAAGCCGAGCCACAAATGCTAAAAATGCATAACAAAGGCCACAGCAAGCACCAATACCAATGCCACGACAATCGCTCACACTCACACGCACACTCACACTCACACTCGCGATGCTAATGCGACAAAGATGTTAATTGACTTTTACTTTATTTAAACAAAATAGTCACAGCGAACGACGAGCCACCGCGATCTCCATTGAGTGAAATTTTTCATTTACCTTTTTTTTTTATTAATTTTTTGTTGTTTCTTTTTTACTTTGTGTAGCTTTTTTTTATTTACCAATCTTTGACGTTCTTTTGGCCATCGTCATCGATTTCGTTTTCTGATCGAAAGCCTACACATTGTTATTAAGTCTTTAATCGATTTGGATGATGCGATAATTGGGGGCATCCAAAATCAATTTCGCCTGGGAACTTGCTCTGTTTGATTAAATCGAAACGATAAATTTAATTTAATTAATGGTTCAGCAACTGAAATTGCTGCGAGAAACTGATGTTCCCTCAAGGGATTTTCAGCTACTTCTTCTTCCTCAGAAGAAGCCATTTTAATTGAATATTTTTAATCGATATTCCGCCCACATTGTGTTGCCGTTAAAGAAGAACCATCGGCGGCACCTCTGCCGGTTTGCAATTGCCTTTTTGGCCGCCAACTGCTTTTGGCCCACATTCTGCTACGCCCCCGAGAGAGGCAGCTGTTTTCCGTCGAAACCCACCCATAGTTCCATAGTTCCAATCCCAATCCCAGCGAGGTCTGGTGGGCGTCCGTTTCCATGGCAGTTTCTGTTGCAAGTTGGTTTTGGATGTTGGTGTGTCCCTTGTTGCGGGTGCGGCATTGACTACAGAGAGAGCAAATATTCAAATTAAATATGGATTCATTTTATTTTATTGATTAAAGATTTTTTTAGAGATTTTCAATCAAAAGAAGAACTTGATAAAATATTAAAAAAAATCTTTTTTGAACAAATATTAATTACTTGAAGTCGCAAACTAACATAAAGTAAGTTCAAGTTGTTACCTGATAAAAAATTTAAAAGATGGTCCAAATATTTACCTCTCTTTTAGCTTTGATCCTGCCTCCCCTGTACCAATTTTTTCTCGCCGTGGAAAACGCAGGGACGCATAGCGATTGCAAAAAACAAATCGAGCGGCACTCCTCGGCCAGAGTTGACGGAATAGAATACTTTATGCACTGCTGCCACTTTCAATTGTCTCTGGCGGAGATTTCCCTTTTCGCCTCTGCATGCATAAAGCTAACAACATATCTGATATGGAGCCGATGGAGCCACGTCTCTGTGTGCCTGTGATCGATGAGCAGAGCCAAGCTGCTGGCAACATGGCGCGCTTTTTTATATTTTTTTATTTCTTATTTTTATTTTTCCCCCCCAAAGGTTTATTGGCCTTTTGGCTTACTCTCTGTGTGCCTCTCTGTGTGTGTGTCGCCATTTTAGCTCGAACTTGGCTTATACCATTTGGCTCTGACTCTGACTCTGACTCTGAGCCGTGGTGCTAGTGAAATCGTGCTTGGACTTCGGCTCGGACTTCTTGCCAAATATTTCTTCTTTCCACTTTGAAATTTTCTATTTGTCCAACCCCGAAAAAAAGGCAATTAAGCCGCTTACTGCAACAACACTAGAAATAATATATATGACTAGTCACTCCCTGGACAAGTCGCGTCTGAGCCAAGAGTGGTGAGTGCGTTGTGCGTGTGTGTTTTTGGCCAAAGCTTTTAGCCAATAAGTCAAACTGTCAGTCAGACGGACACTGTTGCCGTTGGGCTTAATTGAAATGCCAGGCGAGCGGAGAGCCTGGACCTGAGCTGCAGTTTAAATTGAATTAGGCTCTGAGCTAAAGAAAGATAATTGCAGATCTGGAGATGGTTTCCTCTAGATCTTGGTCAGACCAATCTTATTACTTTATAAATTATTCTACAAACGAATTACATATTGAATTAACATATTAATTGCTGAATGCATTTGTTATCATTATCCACCGCGATCTCGCACGCAGCAGCAGCATCCAAAAAACGAAAGGCAAGGCCGCAGTAATGCAATTACTTATTGTAAATAAATAATGCAAGCGAGCGAATGTGTTAAGTGGGTAACAAAAACGCAACTCGAAAGTAAAGCGAGGCAAACCGAAATTAATTGCTGCTCGAATTGCAAATTGCAGTTCGTCAAACCGACACAAGATCGAAATCGAAAACGAAAACGTAAACTCAAATTACAGAAAGAAATAAATAATAAATAATTAAAGATCGCATTTGGTACTGTGCGTGCGTGTGTGCGTGCCTCTGCCCATTGAGTTTCACTTTGGCTCAAAACACACGCTCGGCCGCCACTCCCCTCCTCAAGGGCCATTCCAGAGCTCCGAAGCTATGCCAAGAATGTATCCGTTCCTCGAGAAACTAGCTTGCCGCCGCATTCTTCGAGTCGCGCCAACACCTGACTCTGACTTTGCATAACTTAACATTTAAGCGTTTATTCGTTTAGCCGTTTTTATATGCCTTTGAGATTGAAGCATTTAGGCATTAGGTGCGGTCTCTGGCTCTCTCACAGCTCACAGCTGATAACGAATCAGTTTTCGAAATCGAAAAGCAACTTGTCTACAAATATTTCCCATGTGGAAATGGAAATGAGAGAGGTGTCTCTACAGCTTCATTCTGTGTCTGTGTGTGTGTGCTGTCATTGAGAGGTTCTATTCTATTCTATTAATTCCATTCGGATTTGTCATCGAGAAACGAAAGACTTAGGCAACGAACTTGGTTAGAGGGAAAGAACTTTTGATACGAGTTGAAGGTTTATATTAATGAAAATATATTTAAGATAGCAGACTTTTTTTTAAATATATTTTCATTTATATAAATCTTTAACTCATATATTTGTTTATATTTTATATTTATTTATATTTATATTTTAAGATATTTTGCTCTTTCAAGAAATATATTTAAATTACAATTTGAAATATATAAATTTAGAAGAAACCTGAATTGAAGTATATGCTTTTAGAGAAATATAATAGCTTTGGCCTGGTTTTATTCCCTTAGAACTAAGAATATAAATTTGTATTTTTTTATTTATATATAATTTCTACATGTTAGTTATTTATGCAATTTTTGGAACATTTTTGAGGCTAAACAATGCCCGAAATTGTGTAATTTCCGTTTACTCAAAAATGCAGCGATCGAACCTCGCCGATGATCAGCTGCAAATGAATTCTTATGATTGTTATTCCACATCGCTGGATATTTGCTCATTGATTACGAACACAGCGAGACACAGACACACATAATCGTGATGTGGTGTGGTGTGTGGTGTGTTGTTGTTGTGGGGTTATTGTGGTTTTCGCTGTTGCCGTTTTGGCCTCAGCATTAAACATGGACTGCAGGCAGCGAGCGACGTCTTAGCATCGGAATGCGGTCGAACCCGTAGCTAAGCCAAGATTTTTGTGCGCTACAGTCGTTGCCCCAGAAGAGCAACAGAGACGGGGGCAGCCTTCGGAGAGAGAGAGAGATGGCGAGAGACGACGGGGCTAGTGCGTACGTGTGCAACACTGAATGAAATTGTCTGACAAAGTGCCAGCCCACCTGCCTCCCCCTTGGACCCCTTGGAGATCTCTCAGAGCGACAGACAAACAAGTTCCCCTATTGACTCGGCTAATTCGTGAGCACTTGCCTTGTTACTGGGCCAGGCCCAAAGCTAAAACCAAAGCTAATACCAAAATCAAAAGCCCAACTCCAACTACCAAGATTGACTCACTTGAAGCCAAAAACTGCATGAATCAAATCCAATCAAATCGCGACAACTTCAGACTCTCGGTCGCTGCGGCTTTATTTCCATTTGAACATTTCTGTTGTTTTGGGCATAAATATTTATGTATCTTGCCGCAAAACAGGTGAAAGTTTTTGCCTGAGAAAAGGCCAAGACAGAGAAACAACAACAACAAAAGCGGCATATCTTCGTCTCGGTCTTGTCTTTCTTTTATTTTGCGGCATCTGTTTAATATATATGAATATATTCTTTTGGCCAACCTATATAAGAGTTTCGGGGTTTTTTTTTGGGCGTTCGCCGGCATTTCATATGCATGATATGTTGCTTTTTTGGAAATTTCTTAATGAACTTGAGTTTTTGGACTCCTTTTTGCGGCTTGTGTGCTTTTTGGGCCAATCATATTTCAAGCATATTCAAGCATTCTGGGAATATTAATTAGATTTGAATATATAGGAGATTTTTTATATATTATTTCGAATCGGGGTTTGGCTTTAAATTTGAGATGTGTGTAAAGATTTCTGTGCTGTAAGAAAGCTGTTATTAAGAATAGTTTCTTGTGAAGCAGTTCATAAAATCAAAAACAAAATGCAATAATATTAATTATAATAATATTCCCTTATTTAATAATTCTTTAATAAATTCAACAACAAAATGCAGTAATATAATTTAAAATATTCCTTAATTGAATAATTCTTTAATAATTCGAAACATTGCTTATAAATGAATACGATTTTCTGGGTTTGTAAAATCGAATACAGTTATAAAATTCAAGTAATTAAGCTTTTCAATGAATTAAAAATTAATAATGACTCCAAGTTCACTTTAAAAATGTTTTCTTCTTTAAATTTTATTTAGAGCCAAGACCAAGCATTATATTTATTAAAAAAAATAATAATATTTAACAATGCAAAATGCTTTCCTGTTCATGTTGCTAGGCAAATGTGGCCAGAAACATGTTGAGCAACATCTGGTGGCGATGGCAACACAGCAATGTTGCACAGCAACTTTTTGTGCTCTTATAAACAACCTTGTTTATGAATCAATTTAAAGAACAGTTTAAGTTACTTTAGTTATTTTTTAAAGAAATTAATCATTTTAAAATGTATTAAAATACATTTAGTATATACAACGTCACCTTTTGGCATTTGTAAAGTCAATCGTGTAGCTCGGAGCTGTCTTATTTAATCAGTTTGGTTCCCGCGGATCTTCTTCTTCAGCAGCAGCGCTGCGAACGATGGCTGTCATTGTTGCCGCTTCACGTTTTAGTTTCAGTTTGAGTTTCAGTTTCAGTTTTTGTTTTTTAATTTCTTGCCTTTGCTTTTTGTTTTGTGTCTCTGCCGTTGCATTTCATTGCACTTCGCAAACATTTCCACAGAGACACAAAAATAACAAGTAAATGGGCGAAGAAACGGAAAAATCTGTACTTTCATTCATGGAGCGGCCTTCGCCGAATCCGAATCCAAAGCCGATCCCAAAGCTAATCACAATTGCCATCCAGGTGATAAGCCAGCAATTTTTTAATGCTCGCAAAGAGCGGGGTATTTTTTTATTATTATTTTTATAGAAAGGCGCCATAATTACGTGAATATTTCATTCGCCTTGAGAAAATTGAAATGTACTTAACAAATACCATTTTTGTGATTGCAGCAATGAATCAACCGGTTTGAAGAGCACCACGCCCCAAGCCAAAAACCAAACCATATCCATAGCTCAACCTACAACCGATCCCAGCCAGAGTTCGCCTCCAGGCGACACACGCACACATCCCTTTGGCCCAACGGAAGGCAGGACAGCAGCCGCCGGAGAGTGAGAGGAGAGGGAGGAGAGGGAGGACAGAGTTAACACCACAGCGGAGCCATGGACTGGGCCGAAGGTGATCTGGTCTGGTTCGATCCGGGCATGGGCCATCCCATACCCGGCGAGATCCAGGAGGTGCACCGCGCTGCCCAGGTGATTGTTGTCCAGGCGCTCATCAAAGGCAAGGTAGGTCGACTTTGTATGCTTATGTATTTTTTATTCAATTTAATTTTAATGAGAATTAATAATAAGATGATAGAGTATATAAAAAATAAGTAAATAGGAATGATAATGGTTTGTTTTTATGTTGTTAGTTATTTACTTTTGAATAGTTTTAACTTTTACAGAACCTAAAGTTAGTTAGAACCCTTTAGTTAGTTATTTTATTATTATTTTTATTATATACATTTGCAGGGTTCTTTTTTATTTCTCTGTAAATTATAGAACATTTTCTCCAAGTGCACACACTGAGAGTTCGCACCTTTTTTTCCGTTCGGTTTCGTTTCGTCGCTTACTGTTTGAATTTTCAATTTGTTTTCGGTTTCGCCGAGGCCCCTGAATGCTTTTCACTATTTTCACCCGACTTGAGACTGTATTTGTCCGTCTTTGTTTATATATTTGTGTTTATTTGGGAGCTAATGGAATTTATGGAATGTTGTGAGGGCCGAGCTAGATTTCTTTACCTGAACTGTACTGTGGCACCTGTGGCACTGCCAACTTTACATAATTGCACCTGACCAGCGTTTCCTTTTTCCTCTTTGCAATTATGGAAGAGCTGAAGGAGATGAGGCTGTGTCCGCACACACCTCAAGAAATGGGGACTCTATCGAGCCTGAAATCTTGTAATCTTGGACAGAAGCTCTTAGGATTTGTCATGACATGACTAGAGGATCTTCATTTCATTACAAACTAAATACACTAAGAAATTATTTGTAAATCCCTCTAGTTTTATTTTCCCAGCTCCAGACTTTGTGAAAACTATAAGAAAATATTTGTTAAAGTGAAAACATACCAGGCGTAGTTTAAAATATAAATTATGAACTACGTTTATAGGTGGCAGACTGCGGGCTTTATTTGCAAATTAACATTTTTACACGAACGATTTCACCGTGGGTTTTCGGTTTTCATTTACAACCTTAAGGTGACAGAGTGAAAACTTTGATTTGTTTAGGTTTTAGGAATAGAAATCAGCTTTGTCTTGTTGTCATTTTAATATTAAAGTAATAACAATAAATTTGTCAGCGTTTAGAGTATTTTTTTTCGCTGTGTTCCCTGGCGGAGAGTAACGTTAGTCGTAGCGGTACCTCTGCCTCGTATCCTGTTGG
The DNA here is from genome assembly GCA_008042575.1 of Drosophila watanabei. Taxonomy (NCBI): domain Eukaryota; kingdom Metazoa; phylum Arthropoda; class Insecta; order Diptera; family Drosophilidae; genus Drosophila; species Drosophila watanabei. The sequence goes on from VNJS01000246.1 coordinate 125,372, forward strand.
CTGTCCAAGAACCTGTTGGAGGCACATGTGCTCCTCCAGAGAGGTGCCTCTCCGCGTGGCGCTGAAAGGCGTAATCGCGCAACTCGATCAATTATCGGTTAATGCCGCGCTGCAGACAAAGGCAGGGAGGGATGCCTCCCATCCTTAGCCTCCAGTCCCGGTTCTTCTGGGATCTTTGAGAGGGAGAACCTCTCCCTGGCTTGATTGATCGCTAAACGGGTTTGAGACATAAATTAAAGCCAGTATCATGACTCTTTTAATTCCGATTTTAATTATATAGATTTGTAGTAGCAAAGTTAAGCCTCTGGAAATTAAGTTCTTTGATTCATTTAGATAAAGATGTAATATTTAAGATACAATACAAGTAAATGTTAAGGGAAATTAATTTTAAGCGAGTTTTACAGTTGAAATGAAATGATAAATGATTTCGTGGACATTCTCGAAATATCGATAAATCTATGTTTTCATTTTGCGGTTTACTTTCGATACCGATACTCCCTTTCTTTCTGTATCGAACTTGTGCCAAAAAAGAGGTCTTAAATTTGTTTAAATTGTTGG